>BSAI01000201.1:1635999-1663772 GCA_036245035.1 Adrianichthys oophorus | reverse complement strand
CTTAGTGGGAGTCCAAAAGGATGTGAGCTCTGCACAGCAGGCAGCCGTTGGCTCGACTCAGGGCCAAGGACACCAAACTCCCACAGCAGACATTTGAGAGAAACTCTTTCGTGGCATTAAGGATGCTTATTATCTAGCAAACAACTTAATGACTGCACTTAACGTGCTCAGCCAAGAGTTTATCTACATGCAAACGTATGAACCATTTTAAACACCAACTACCCTTAAGCATGGTCGACTGACTTCACTGCTGCTGAGAGATGCCCTTGCTTTGTTTCTTCTAATCGAGGCCTCACACAGCTTACACTTGTCACATGTTGTCATGGCAATTAGTGTGAAAACAAACTCAGATGTTTGATCAACCTCTCCTCATACAAGTGTTTGAATCCCAAGCACAGTTTGACCTGGAATGAAATGCAAACACACCGTTTGAATAGCATTTTATGGGTCTTGTGACTGCAGCATACGAGCCTGAAAGGCCTTGCTTTCCTGCATCCAGGCTTCCTCTCACCTTAACTGGTGCAGCCGCTGAAAGAGTCAAAGGAGGCAAAGACATTAAAAAGGCTGAGCTGAACACCTGGGGAAACTCCTGCAGTGTGAAAGGAGGTCAGAACTGTTTATTTTCCCGACCTTACGCTGGTCCTCCCGCTGGGGCCTGTGCTCTAAAGTCTCACCTCTTTGTGAAGTCTTTCTCTTAACCCTAGGGGTCATGACCTTTTGCCCCACCTGCTTTGCTCTGACCTGGCTTATCCTGTTTCCCGGGGCAGGATTCAACTGTTGGCCTGCAGCTGTGCCCCCCCAATGTATCGGCTCTAACAGAATAACACCCCGCCCACTCCCTGTTTTCGAGCAGTAAAGAGTCTTATGCTGGTGTGTTGGGCCCTTTGTGTGATTTTATTAAATACAGCTTTAAAAAAAATAGAGAGCAGGGTGAGGTTCTCATTATAGTCCATCAAGTGGAATTTCCTTATAATTAGGTTTACATTTCTGACTACAACCCTTGACATGGCTGCGGACAGAAGTCACTCATATTGGTCTCACAGAGTGGCAACAATCAACAACACATTTTATCTTGGTTAATGCAGTGGAAATCTTTGTTAGGTTACACAGGCTGTTTTGGCTGCAAACATTGTTGACTTCAAAACTCATGTGCTGCTTCAACAGCAAAGACATCAACTGATTGGCTGATGCTTGTGCTGACACATCAAAAATTAAACCGATTTGCTGCAAGTTTAGCAACGCTTAATTTGATCTGAGCCAAAAAGTAGTAATGCACCTTCAACTACAGATGCACCCATGTCAACACCATGAAAGTCCCACTCTGAACATCTTTTGATTTATTGTAAACTTGTTCCCAGTGTTTTTTGATTATAATGATGCCATTGTTAGGCACAATAAAGAAAACTATCATTGTATAGGACAAAGTTTCTGCAGAGCAGCAGGAGTTGATCAGAAATTCATCTCTGAGTTGTGGGTGGGACTGTTGGTGCGGTGCAACCCCAGCCCCACTTCCTACTATCCATCTGTTTACACACTCCTGCTAGCTCACACCCCCAACCTAACGTTACCAGTGGAAGAAAAAATGGTGAGCAATATCAGAGCTATCTAGCTGTACAGTTCTGATCCAGATTCCAGCTCAGATAAGGAAAACAAAGATGTTCATGGATCTGTTTGTCTGCAAGTGATGCATCAGAATGAAGCGGAGCAGGGAGCTTGTGACCCACTGACTGCAGTTTCTACATCACAACTTCAAGGTGTTTCAAATGGCATGTTTCATCCACTCCTGATTTGCAACAACCTGAATAAAGAAATACTCAGAAACGTAACTCTAAACTTAATTTTCTTTACATATGTCTTTCATCATAAGAAAATGTTAAAAACACCAAAGACGCCATTTTCATCAGAGTGAGTTTAACACAGTTTTTTACTTTCCTGGCTCACAGACTGTAATCAGACCATTGGTAGAGATCACTGACATAGAACCCTGGAAAGCTTAACCCCTCCCCTCGCATGTTCCAAACAGGAAGTGCCTGCTAGCTCCAAGAAGCCAAAATCCCATTGAGAAATAGACAGTTATTACTCAGTCATTCTATTAGTCCGAACAACCATTCTTGCTCTGATACTTTTTTCTTAACATCTTCTTTCTGATCCCTGTTTTTAATCAGATTTTTTTCTTCAATGCAAGTTATTCAAGTTATAAACCGACCAATCAGGTGCCTCAGTAAAAGCATGTGGTGCTCGCTGGCCCCACCTGGAACGTTTGATTGACAGCTTCTCCCGGGCCGCTTTCAACGGAAGGGGTATGGAGATCCAACAAGCTCACTTATAATTGGTGACTGTAGCTTCCCTAAAAACGTGACTCAGACCAACTCGGACCAATTACTGTCGACCGGATTCAAAATGAAGGCGCACGTATCAGGAAGCAATGGAGACGGTTTTGGCTTCATTAAGAGCCAGAGGTAAAGCGTTTCTATGGGTGACATTACACCTCTCTTTGTCTAGTAAGAATATATGGTCCATGGTAGAGATGCAAAGTCTCTATTAACCTTTCAATGATGACAATGCCACTGACACCACGCTTCAAATGACTCAGTTGTAACCCCCATCAGAAGTAGGCCCACCAGTTCTTCCAATTATCCAGCCTCAACCCTTCTAAAAATGACCATGTGATGCTTCCTGCTTTAATTCTTTTTTGAGCACACAGAACGTGTGTTTTCCAGATCAGCACAAATACAGCCAGTGTTGTTGTATTGTAGTACTACAGGGATTTCTGACATGTCTAAATCTAAAAGAAGTTGAGGGTTCACAGTTTTCCTGTTCGTTAGCACCACATATCTGTCCACAAAAGAGAAAATACAAACAAGTCAGTCAAAAATACATAATACCTGTTGGACTTTCTAGTTGTTTTGTTCAAACTTTTGATGCTGTTTAGACACTGATCAATTTTTACATTTTGTTCAGGTTCTGTGCAAATGGAAGGTTGTTTATGTAACTTCATTCACTGTTTTAAAATGATTCATATCAAGGAAAAGCAGTTACTTATTTCTTAGAGATCCTCAAAAAATCTTTTGTGTCATCTGACTTTGGCTTCATGCTCAAGTTAGTTTGCTCCTGTAGAATATGTGAGACTCCATTAACATCTGATATGTTCAGGTCACTCAGTCGCTGTCCTGAGTGACAACAGACCAACTTTATGCTTAATGAAACATGGTGATACCAAACATATCCTGTCACCTGGAGGAGGAGAGCAGACACGCAAGGAAGAGGTCTGCTGCCTTCATCCAAAAGAGCATTTAGGAGCTCAGGGAGTCTCAGGTTTTTGTATTAGCATGATGCAACTGCTGCAACAAAACACTAACGCACAGGAACAGAAATATTACTGCCATCTAGTGTTTGTCTGTGTTGTTACAGAGTTATTGCCTGTCGCAGCTGCAAAAAGTAAAAAAGTTTTGCTATTTTAAACATCACAGTAGAGAAGTGTGAAGAGATACAGAGTTCTAAATGTTACCATGAACACAATCAGTATTCATACAACAACGTTACTCCCAATGCCAGGATCTTATTCTTGTCTGCAATATCACACAATGTAGTTTCATGCATCTTGTACTGTACTACATCTTATACTACTCGACTGAGTCTGTGTCACATTTCTCCCACTCTCTGACTCATGGAATAAGGTACGGAAAGTTCTGTTTGGGTTTGTTCCTGTAGAAGTGTCTTCAGGAAAAGTTTTGGGCACAATTTTGAAGACTGACTCCCATGAAAACTGTGTTTTTAACAATGAGTTTCATGGGCTTTAGACACCTCACCAGCTTGTTGCCATTGTCCAATATACATAAAAGGGTGATGCCATACCAGAAAGGTAAGTAAAAAATGACACAGGGCTTAGCAGTAAAATGACCATGAAAGGCTTAATTTTGGTCTGATTTTTAAAAGAAAAAAACTGATCATCACAAAAATAAGACCCAGGTAGTGGTATTACTGTTTGTATACAAAGTGCAACACATGAACAACATTTCATTTCATTGTTGGGTGGCCGTGGTGCAGTAGTGGGGTGGTTGGCCTCTGATGGGAAGATTGCAGGTTCAATTCCGACCTTTCGCGTCTATGTATGGAAGCATCCTTGAGCGAGACACTAAACCCCACATTGCCCCCGGTAGAAGGTTGGTGCCAGAGTTTGGCATCAGAGCCACCATCAGTGTGTGAATGTGTGAATGGACGTTGACTGTAAATCGCTTTGGGCCTTCGAGGAAGGTAGAAAAGGGCTAAACGAGTAGATCTCATTTACAATTTTTCAAACTTTTCTATAAAAAAACACCTCATTATATAGGAAACACAATGCCTACCTGATGCATGGTTGGGATTTTATTTAAATCTGAACACAGACTAAGATTTACACAAACTGTCAGACTCCTCAGTCTGTGTTTCAAGACAAGTCAGGAGGGTCGCCGACACCTTACGCCCATAGGATGTGGGCTGGTGTCGTGCTAAGATATGTTCCCCTGCCAGAATTTGCCTAATAATTTACTTGTGAAAAGTCAAATCCTTGTTTTTCCAGCTCTGTTTGTGTAATTGTAGCACAGCAGTGAGGAGACCCTTTCCAATATGGCGTCCAACTTCGCATACACAACAGGCTAGTGTAGCATCTCCAATCGATATACCTCATTGGTTTTTAACATGTGCTTGCAACTCTTTTCTGATGACAGAGGACATATATAAAGACAATTAAGCTCAAATGTGCATTTCTGAGTATTTCTTTATTGAAATTTTTGTGAATCAGGAGCAGATGAAAAAATGTTTCAAAAAGATCAGATTTGTGACAGAAAATACGCTGGATACTCTCTGCTCCACTCCATTCTGATCTATCCACTTGCAGAGAAATAGATCCATGTCCGTCTGTTTTCCTCATCTGAGCTGGAATCTGGAACAAAACTGTACGACTGGATAGCTCTGATTCTCGCCATTTTGGTAAAGTAGGAGATGAGAGGGGCTGGAAGCTAGTGGGAGAGAGTCAAAATACAGGAATCATGGGCAAAAGATTACTCTTACCTCTGTGCCAACAGTCCCACCACAACTCAGAGGGGAATTTCTAATGAACTCCTGCCGCTTTGCAGAAACTATGTCCCAGAAAATGACAATTTTTTTTATTTTTGCTAAAAATAGACACTACATAAACACTGCAGGTCAATGAATTCAACAGACATTTAGTGGCTGTAGCTGGTCAGCAGTTCTATCATAGTGGTCCTGGCTTGTCTGAACCTGGGAATGATGCTGTTGCAGCTGTTGCTTTTGCACGTGGCTGCAAACTGTGTCACATTCACAAATGAAAATGCTAATAAGCAGCAACAACAACAGCATAAACCTTAAAGGCCCACTTCTATCATATTTTGATCTATTTTCAAATTGTTCCCAGTGGTCTCCTAATTATGATTATGGAGCTTTAAACCAAAATCAAAAAACCTGTCGTTTTCTAGGATCTAGTTTCTGCAGAGCGGCATGAGTTCTTTGGGAGTTGATCCTCTGAGTTGTGGGCAGGACAGTTTGTGCAGAGTAAACCGGCCTTCCTATCCCATCATCCTTTTATTTACACTCTCTCCCACTTGCTTACAGCCCCTCACAACCCCAACCTAACATTTGTGGTGCAACACAAATACTGAAGCTCTCCAGCCGTACAGTTTTGATCCGTATTCCAGCTCAGACGAGGAAAACAAACATGGATCTATTTGTCTGTAAGTGGATGCATCAGAATGGAGCAGAGCAGGGAGCTTGTTGCCCAGCGAATTAACGACCAAACTGCATTTCATCTGTTCTGATTCAAAAAGTTTGTATAAAGAAATGCTCAGAAATGCAATTTTAAGCTGAATTTTTTAAAATATATGACCTCCATCATGAGAAAAATGCTACAAGAACATGTTAAAAACTCCAAAAACACCAGTCCCACTTTGACCATATTTTTTTCATTTTTTAAAATTGTTCCCATGTCTTTAAATGATGACAGTTTTTTGCAAAATCAAAAAGCCTTTATTATTTTTTAAGACATAATTTATGCCCCGCAGCAGTAGCTCAATAGAAATACAAATCTGGTTTGTGGACGGGGCTGTTGGCCTGGAGCAACTCCGCCCCCTTCCCCTCCCTGTCGCTGGGAGTTCTGTCTGCGCGCTCACGCGTGAGTTTATAGCCCCAACCTAGCATTAGCGGTGCAAAAATAATATCATGCAATGTTGGATCAATCCAGCCGTACAGTTTATAGCTAGAGGCCAGTTCAGACGAGGAAAATGAATGCGCCCAAGGGGGTGGAGGAGCGCAGTCGTAAGAAAGCCTTTGGCACTGCCTGTTAGTAGCTACGTCATTAATCTGAGCTTTTTCAAGCATCCGATTTTCTGATCCAAACAATTTAAATTATAAAATACTACAAAACACAGTTTTAATCCTAAATTCATTCATTTAGGTCCTCTATTATGAGAAAAAGAACATGTTCAAAACACAAAAAAGACCATTTTCATTGGAATGGTTCTTTGCCACATGAAGCAGAATTTGAGATCACGGGTAATGTTGCAGCTGCTCCTGTGGATTACAAATGAATCATTTACACCATTGCAGATCACCGCAGACCAGTACTGGTCCATGGATCAATTGCCACCTGGCTGCGAAAGAAATAATCATGGTTTTTATTTTGAAAAATCTTTTATTTTGAAAAAAAAAACCCCCCCTGTTGCTACTGTCATTAAAACCATTCAGGGTTTTGTTTTATTTGGGACTGTCAACGCAATAACACATGCGATTAATACAAAATTTAATCTGCGCTAATATCTACTAACGCTGGTTAATTACATGTCAGAAGCAACCTTCTTCCGCTTTGCGCCTGGGCGCTTTTCAGCCTTCTGAAAATGCACACTTAGTTGGTATTATCCCGCTTATAACGTGGTCACTTACAAAAGAAATCAATATTCAATCGATTTTTAGTTCTTTATTCTTATTATTTTTTAGGTTTGGATAGTTTTTTCACAAAAAGGGGACTGTTTGATTGATGGTGCGGCCCGTTGTCATTGTAACACGAGAACACTTCACTGGGCCGGCAGACCTCGACTGCAAAGGAATACGATATATATGCTGATCGTCACGATAGATTCAAGAAGCATCAGTTCAGAGAGAAAGCTCACCTCTTACTGCTTGTTTTTGTCCAGAAGATGAAGCAAAAAGTTTGTTTTAGAGAAGCCTGCAGAGGTATATAGAATATTGAGACTATGTGGGCGGAACTACTCTTTTAGATGCACATCAACACCCAGCAGCCAATCAGAATAGAGTATTCACCCGGAGCATTTAGAGTGCAGAAACACAATGTTCGTTTTCATGGCTGTATTTCAGCATCTTTGTTTTCTTGTAGTAAAACTGCAGACATTAAAGTCTTTACAGTTCTGCTTATCTTACTGTTGGTGTGTTTTGTTCACACAAATTAATCTTCTGAGTTAACTCTTTACAAATTAAAACATTTCAGACAATAAAAATGAAGGAAAATGTTTTCTCTGACCTTTTTTTCTTTTGTTCAATAGCGGTATATTGTCGTATAAAATGTACCTAGTACAACTTTGCTTTTCACAACCCAAAGTGTGATTAATCTGATTATTTTTTTAATCGATTGACAGCACTGATTCTATAAAAAAAAAAAAAAAAAATTCAGTGACTTCGGTGTTTAAGGACCCCCACCACCACCACCACAGAGTGACGGATCGATCAAAGAGTGACAGCAATGAGGAAGCACAGAGGGATTCAGGATTTACATGGTCCTCTGACATGCTCATATAAACACTCCAAATGATAAAGAGACGACAGTCCGTCAAGGACAGCAGTTCTCGTTTAGCTTTTCAAAGTTGAAAGATTTGTCGTCTTCCCTCTTTCTGATATCAGAGTGCAGCATGCAGCATTTCTGAATTATTTAGTTTATTGACCTCTGCAGGGATTTAATGTGAAGGTCATTTCCTGCTGGCACATGGAGAGCCGGCGGGGTCCTCAGGTGACAAAGCCAAGGTCGTCTGCTTCCCTTCAGTTAATAATATATTTGTCACACGGGGTGTGTTGCCCCCCAACGCACTGCCACTGCCTTCCACTTGATTAGTGCAACCAATAAGGACTGCCAAAGATAATAAAGCAGACATTGGCTTAAGGAGATGTGTCAAATCCCCCCCTCCCCACACACAGACACACAAATTGACATCTCCCCCCATGCCTCTGTTGTTGTTTTATTGTTTCCAGGATGAAGGTTAAAGGGAGATGCTGAACAGACAGAACAGCCTGTGGGGCCTTGGAGGGCCTGGCTGCAGCAGCCGTTCCAGTGGGCAGCATCAGCAGCAACCCTGCACCCCGTCCCACACGAGACTGCAGATAGTACGCTCCTTTCAGGAGTCACAGGGGCAGGAGGGTGAACCACAAGGGTCAGTGGCTTTAAACAGCCGATGAGGGGGGCAGCAGAGAGCCACTTCTGATAATGATCAGAGACAAATGGAGCCAAATCAGTGCCGTCGCTTAGCTGAGACAAAATGGCGCCTCTACACTGACACCCAGGTGAATGACGGAGGATGAGAGCAGTGCATATTTTCAAAACACCTTAGTGGAGAGTATGAGAGGATGGTTAGCAGGAGTCTCACACTGACAGGAAAAAGAAGACGGCTGAGAAGGTGATGCAGTCAAGGGGGCAGAGCTTCAGCCGGTCCTTTTTTCCTGGAATGGCTTGCACCAGAACCATCAGTGCATGATGGATCCACCACTGTGTGAGCTGCGGAGGCTGCTGCTGACAATGCCATTGCCTTGTTATTGGACCGCGCGGACATGAGTCTGTCAGGATACAGAAAATGAACAATACTTCTCTTTAAAGTTACAGTGTTCACCAGATTTCAAACCAGTTGAACTCCAAGCCTTTTAACAGACCCACTCCAATAAAAATGGCCTTTGGGTGTTTTTAATGCGATTAATTGTATTAATCGCATGCGTTATTGTGTTTTTAACATGTTCACGAGGGATGTTTCTCATGATGAAGGACATATATAGAAAATTAAGTTAAACATTTCATTTCTGAGTATTTCTTAATTCAAATGATTGTGTATCAGGAGCAGACAAAAACATGCTTTTGAAAAATGATTGCATTCGCTACGTAGATAATACGTCAAGCAGGTCACCAGCTCCATTCTGATGCATCCACTTGCAGACAAATAGATCCATGAACGTCTTTGTTTTCCTCATCTGAGCTGAAATGTGGCTCTAAGCTGTATACAAGTGTCCTGCCCACAACTTAGAGGAGAATTTCTGATCAACTCCTGCCGCTCTGCAGAAACTAAGTCCTAGAATATGACACAGGTTTATAATTGAAAGACTAGTGGGAACAGCAAAATGTTATTGGAATTGGTCACTAAAGTCTGAAAAACACCAATGGTGCATGTTGCAGGTGCATGGCTTTAGCGTGGCTTTGCTTTTTTACACTGCAAAGTCCACTGACTGAGTCACAGTACAGTCTGGTGGTGACGGGACGACCATCACCGGTCCGTGAGCACTGTTTTGACCATTGACTAATACAGGCTAGAAGCGCTACGCTAACTTGTTGCGAATATAAAGTTAGACGCCATGTTGGAATGGGCTAGATGTCAGTTCACTGCTGTGCTACAGCTGTACAAACAGAGCTGGAAAAACAAGGATGTGACTTTTCACAAGTAAATTATTACTGTCAGCCAATAAAAGGAAACTTCAAGAATACAGTTTAGGAAGATCTGAGTGAGTTTACTCAGAACAGTGAACGTTTAGGCTGATTTGGTAGTTTATTCAATGTCAGTGGAAGCTTAAGAATTCACATTATTTTCATGTTTTCTGGCAGTGGCACAGATATTTTTTGTTTAATGGAGGATGACCATGGTGGTATTTGTATGTGTGTTCAACCTCAGGTCAGACCAGAAGACCAGCAGAATTTAAGCATATTACTAAGAGGAGGAAACGAAACTAACCAGGATTTCCTCAGTAGCGGCAAGCAAAGAGGGAAGAGCCCAGCGCCGAATGGGACATGTGGCGTACAGAGGACTGCCCTCTGCCTGGTGTCGCGCAGATGCCTGAGTCCTTCTGAGAGAGGCTGAGGCATCCACTTATGGGACCCCCACTGCCCAGCATTGCCACCCCCCGCCGGGTGCATTTGTCCAGTGCAACCGGCTCTAAAAGCCTCACCTACGCCACCCGGAACTCTCCGCACTGGGGTCGTGGACGGACTGTCTGTGTGTAGAATAGAATCAAATCACAACCATGCATCAGGTATACATGGCTTTTCCTTTATAATGAAGTATTTATTTATAGAACATTTTGAAATGTTGTTCATCTGTTACACTTTGTACAAAAATATTAATACTATGACCTGGGTCTTATTTTTGTGATGATAAAGAGTTTTTTTCTTTTTGAAATTGGACCAAAATTAAGCATTTATGGTAATTTCACTGTATCTGCTAGGCCAGGTGTCCATGTTTACTGCCCCATCCAATACAGCGTCGGTGTTTACATTTCTTGGGCAATGATTACAGACTAATGTAGCGCCTCTAGCCTATGTAACTCATTGGTGTCGACCTTAACATGTTCTTGGCAAATATCTAATTTGTTTCCATTGTATATCTTTTTTATCACAAGTTATTCAAGTTATAAACTGACCAATCAGAAGCCTCAGTAAAAGCATGTGATGTCCGCTTGCCCCCACCTCCAACATTTGATTGACAGATTCTCCCAAGTCGCTTTCAGTGGAAGGGGGGGAAACCTGGAAAAACAGTCCTTTAAGTTTTCCTCATACTTTGACTTTCCTGCTGTCAATAAAAAATCCCACATCCTTTGAAGTTCTTATTCCAGTTGTTTGGTTCTTCATCCTTTATCTTCTCCAGTCTCATGCTTATGCCAGTGGGTGCAGAAGAACCGGACAGTCAGCAGCAGGAGAAATGCCCCTTCAGCAGGTGTCAGGACTCCTGACTGAAGGAGGGTAAGTTTGATGTCCTGAATTAAACAGAGGATCAGGATGGGAGGTGAACCATGCTGGATGATAGCATCATCTCTGATTGGGTAGGTGAAGATTGGAGTTTATTTGATGTGAAGGAGCAGGTTTGATTATTTCTTTGTATTCTGAACTACCATTGACTGGTGTGATTTCATTTTGTGTGATGATCACTGGAATTTCTGCGTTTCTCCAGTAAAATTTGGATCTAACTTCCTGTGGACTAACTGACCCTCTGCATGCTTACAGACTTCATGCACTAACAGTTTCAAAGAGCTCGTTTATTTGCAGCTCTCTAATGACAGAAACTAGTCACTGGCTTTAAGCTGTTTTTCTTTTGTCGAGTAATAAAGCTGCAGGACAGTAATGAAAAGAAGTTCAGGGACGCAGCTTTGACTGTGTACGTGCTTCTCTGTGACAGTCTCCCTCTGGGCTTCTGCTGCCAGGAGCCCCCCCTGGCTCGTCAGACTGGGAGGTTATCTGCACAGGCGCCTGTCGGCCTGCTCATTAACAAGTGCTGGGGCAGAAATCCAGGGTAAGGTCTTCAGGGTGAGGTCTTCACTTCAAAAGTAACTGTGGCTCAGACCTCATTTGCAACCAGACAAGCCCATTGTAGCACCAAATAAAGCAATATTGATTTTGCAAGTGGCAACTGGGCTGTGCATCTTATTGATCAGGATCAAGCACTTATCACTCTGCAGACCCAGGCCGTGTGGGTGCACGCAGGTCTCAGGTCTTAATTTGGACAGTGGCCTTTACATGCTTCCTCACCTAATGAAGCTTCAGTAAGACTGCTGTGTTTGACCTTCTGTGCAGCGTGGCGGGCCAAGTGCCCTTCTTTCCTAGTTGGAAAAATCTTACAGTAAGGTCAGAAGTACAACTTAGATGTGGCTAATGTGCTCTTTTTAGTGGCCTGCTAATCTTTAATAAAAATGTATCTTATTGATGGAAATCTGTAGAGCACTGGAGGACCAGAAGTGAAGACAACGACTGGTTGGCTTCAGAGGTTTGGATGCCACACCTTTTTTTTTTTTTTTTTACTTGTCCTGTCCAACAGCTGAGCAAACAGATATGAGCTGAGAGCCTCTTGTATTAGACAGATTTTACTCTTACAATCAGGGATTATAAATCATAGCGAACACAAAATGTATGTTGGTATAAGCCCGTTTTGAAATTTAAACTAAACTTTATTAATATTAATTTTGTTTGTGTTCTTTTTGTTGTTTGTTTTCATTTGTTTGACGGAAAAGGAAATGGGGAAAAGGAGGGAGTTGAGGGGTGGAGGGGGGAGAGATAGTGGATTATAGAAGTTAGAGAATGGCTACAGGGAAGGGAAGGTAGAGTTGTTAATCTACAGGCAACAAAATGCTGGAGCTTATACCCATTGCAATAGTGAGTGTTAGTCTAAAATGGGCAGGGCCTGTCCACACACTCAGCTGTTACATACCTGCTGGCTCCAAGAGTGTTCACAAACTTGTCCACATCCAGTTCACACGCACACTTGTGCATACCAACCAACACATGTAAAGCATTACATTCTGTCATGCACACTATTTGAAGGTGCAAAGGTGAGCCGACACCTGTGCTCAGGTGAATGTTATGTTAAGCTGAAGTGGATGATGGAATGTAAAAAAAAGTAGGGAGAACTCCCAGCCATCCCCACACCAAGACCCCCGCCGAGGCGGCAGCGCCGACCAGGGCCCGCCCCCGCACCCATACTGTGGGGTCAACGGAGGAGATCCACCCTCCAGGCAGCCCGGCCAAGCACCCAGAAAACTGTGGATATCCCAACTGGGTTTTCTCCAAATCCCAAAGCACAAGAAAACAAGACAGGAAAGAACAAGAGCAAGAGCCCAGAAGGAGCAACATAGTCATTCCCTACATCTCCGGCTTATCTGAGAACCTTAAAAGGATTTTTAGCCAACACAACATCCCGGCTTACTCCAAACTCATTAATACTCTCAGACAAAAACTGGTTCATTCCAAGGACAAAATTCCCAGTTATTAACAGAGTGTACTTCATCCATTGCAGTGAGAATTATGATGAACAGTACATTGGAGAAACAAAACAACCCCTACACGAGAGGTTATACCAACTCTGGTGGACCAGAATCTGCAGTACACCTGCACTTTACCATTCTTTTGAGGACAGTGAGTCCAAATTGTGGCTAGAGAGAAAGGATTGTTTGAGCGAGGAGTGAAAGAAGCAATCTTTATCAAGAAAGACAAACTTTCCTTAAACAGAAACGCTGGTCTTAGATATAACCTGCCTTCCATCTACAACTGTTGGCTCAAACCCAAACAAAGCAGGTTCTCCCAGGCTGGGACGGACCCTTACAGGAGCGTATGACAAAGGACTGCTAATGACCTAGAACCCCGGTAAACGACTCCAGCGGAGGACAAAGGACACCCAACAACCCGAAACCCCTCAGGCTATTCGTGGTCAATCGGACTAATGTGGTTTCAGGTCCAACAACTCCTTCTTAAAGAAGTATTACCAGCTCCCTTACCAGTCTAATCCTGGGGATTGAATTGATTAGACTGGATTAGACTCAGAGGTGAAACGTCTTCATCTTGAAAAATTCTATCCAGATGACCCATTTTTAGCATTTTGTTTCGATGGAATTACCCTGGACGAGTGCGAGTCTTCATAGATCAGTTTACTAAGAAAATTACTGTTGAGTGAAAGAAGAAGCAATAATCTGACTTTAGTTTGTGGAGATTTCAACTTTGTTTTGTTGAAAAATAACAATAATTTAAAAACAACAGAATTTGTAAAATTCTTTGCTTAGACTGCTGCCCCTGCGACCCGGTCCCGGGTGAGCAGAAGAAAATGGATGGATGGAGAGTTTGTAAACACAATGTTTAGTTTAGGCTTTTACCCTTAAATATTAAAACCAAGAAGAATAGCCCTAAATAGTGCTACACTAATTGATAACATTCAAGAAAAAAACTGGCATAAAAACTAAGAGTGGACTTCTATTGACTGATATTGCTGCTCAGCTTCCTATTTTTGTAGTAATTGAAAATCAGAAGCTGTTCTACCTTGAAGGCTTGAAAATTAAAAAAGGTAAAAGGCCGCTCCACCGTCGTCCGCCCAGCTGAACCAGCAGATGTGGATCCCTGCTGAGCCTAAGTGGTTTTGAGCGTCACTTACTGATGCCTGAAAGACACCGATAATCCAAACTGTCATTGGAAGGCAAATAAAAATAGATTTTACTCAATAAATATTTCTACACATGCTGTTTTTGCAAAGATGTGTTAAAAATACACAACAGTTAATATTTACTCTTGTTTTTGCTCAAGATTCATATGCAAATATCTTTTGACAAAAATATTTTAAGAAAAGTAGTTTGTCTTGGTAAGAACATAACTATATTTACTTTTCTTTGGATTGTGGGGCCCTGTGACTGTGCGTGTAAAGGGTTAGCTCAAATTGTAGCTCGGGTCTAAAGAAGTTAATGACAGAATGTTCAATCCCGCTAAGGGGTAAAGAGAAAAAAACCTTACATTGTAAAAGCATTATATATGCTCATACGCCAGCAGTTTTATGAACATGAGAGAAAAGAAATGACTTTTTACGCGTTCATGTATTACTGTTAGGATGTATTGTTTTAAAAGTGTGTATTTAAAAGCTACAATAAGATATTGTATTTTGATATCACATATTAGGACCACAGAAATACAATTTTTAAATTTGTTATAAGTTGTAAATGGTTCATACTGAACACGTAATGCGGGAAAATGTTTTTATTATTACTTAAAAGTTACATGATGTAAATATGAGTCCACCTCTGCTGAGATGGAGACTTTAGCTAAAACCATGAGCCGTGTTATCATGGAGGGGCCAACATGAACCGTGGGCATGGACAAAAGAGAAAAACATTACTCAATCCCATCCTGCCTCTTTTCTCCATATTTGGAACATCCAAGTTAGGTGAATTTAAGTCCAGCCTGTATGGCTGCGCCCGTAAACTGAGAATTTAGGCTTCAAGTAGGGGACTGTAGAAGTCAATCGATGATTCGTCTAATTATATATATGTCTGTGGTAAAACCTAACAAATTCAAGAAAATGCAGAAAAGTGTCATTTGCTCCTATTAGAAAATGAGGGTTTATCAAACCAGCGGGTTTAATAAATTTAGGATATTTCCCAAGTAAAAATAATGTTTATAATATAAAACACATTTTTTTAAGATTTAAATGTGATTTCAGCTTTTAAACGCGTGGATTCTTGAGATTGGCGCTGTCTAAAAGTAGACCAATAAGGAAGTAATTCTACGTTTTACCCTATAGGTAAAGTTTTTAAAAAATTATTTCCGCAAGCAGTGAGCCACATTTTATTGTTCACCTAGGGCCCCCAAACTGCTAAGTTCACCACTGAATACCAATGAAGGCCATTGCTGAAAAAACCAGGGCTGGATGCTGCATTGCTGTCAAACTACAGGCCAATATCCAACCTGCCTTTTTGTGCAAAAATCTTAGAGAACATTGTCTACAAACAGTTGATCTCTTTCTTAAAGGCACATGAGATACTGGAACCTCTGCAGTCAGGGTTCAGGTCTGGACACAAATTTCGGGGGGGACCGTGCTTTTGCTGTGCTGGCCCCTAAACTTTGGAATCAGTTTCCACCAGCAATTAGAGAGGTCATGCTTTTGGAGAGTTTTAAAAGAGAGTTATTCCTGCACTACAGCGTTTTAGCATCAACCTAGCCCTGTTATCATCCTGGTTTTAGTTTTACATTGTTTGACAATGTTTTACATTGTTTTATATTGTTTTAAATTGGTTTTATTCTTTTTAATGCTTTTATTCTCTTTGTTTTATTATTACACAATGTTAAATCTGTTTTCCCTGTGTACAGCACTTTGGGCTTCCTTGGCTGGTGGTGGAAGGTGCTCAATAAATAAATAAATGAAATGAAATGAATGAACAATGTCTCACCTGCCAAAGTGGCTAGTGGAATAGTTTTTCTACCCACCAAACAAAAATTTGACCTGCATTTGGCAGGTGGGCGGGTTGTTTTTTTAGAGCCTTGTGTACAATCATCATACAATTCATGGATGCAAAGAAGCCCATCAACCTAGACCATTCTACAATCACAGAGAAGTGAGGACAGATGACAAAATCAGGTCAAATTTAAGTCCCCAAACAGCAGACTTACATTTATTTTGGTGTCATTTATCAATATATTTTATTTATGGATGATAGTTATTAAAATAACATTTAAGAGGTAATTTATGAGTAGTACACGTGCTAATTAAAAATGGTACATGAAGGAGGTTTGTTCAGTAACCTTTAATCTACCAATACATTCTCACACCGCTTGCGGTCCAGCTACGGTGCGGCTGCAGAGCGGTCCAGCTATGGTCGGTAACTCACACTGACTACAGTTTGCCTGCAATCCTTCTGCAAGCAGCCTGTGCTGCAAACCTCACAGATCTCTTGTTACGACTGGCTCCGGACGTAACAGAACAAGAGGGGAGGCGGGACCGGTTTTCACTCAAAACAGCACTTTAATGTGCACAAAGAACACCAGCACCATTGGGGCATGGATCAACCCACGCAGCAGCTACAGCACAGGTCTGGACCCCGGTATCTCGTGGTGAGACAACGCTCTTCTCTTGGATCCTATAGGTGGAGCTTATATCCGGAGGCACTGAAATGGCAAAACCCTTGCACCTGTGCAGGAGGAGGAGACAAAGGCAGGAAAAGCAACCAAACAAGACGGCACACAGCCGTAACACCTCTGAACTCACATAGGTTCTTGAGAGAACCCGCCATTTACATATGACGTCATAGTAAACAAACCCTCATTCCGCTGTGATTTTGGAGTATATTCACAACACTTCTTTTTCTGCGTGACTCGCCTTCAATCAATGGATTTACAAAGGAAGGCATACTTTTCTGAACTTCCTAATCTGAGTGTGAATGTCCATATTACACAAACTCACCATCAAGTCCAACAGCCTGTGATATCTCAACCAGGCTCTGTCCTTTTTGTCATTATCCTATCATGTGTTGTATCAAAAAGGATGGGGCAGTTCCGTACCTCTGTGATCAGCCTGTCGTCGTCCATGCTGTTATACGGCTAAAATTACATTCTACCACACACTTTGAGAGCCCCGTGTCAGCAGACATGACGTAATGTTTACAACACGGTGAAAACAGAGAGTACAGATAAGCAAGTACAGTGAAAAAAAGGTTTTATTTTGAAAAGTGCTCCTACTTCCCAATAAAGTGCTATGGTTCAGCTCTGGTGTCTGGAAAAAATTTGAAACCAGCAAAATGGATACGGAGCGCCGCAGAGGCCAGACCGAACCGGACCGGATGCAGTGTGAGTGCCTCTCACACTTTTCATGTTATGTAAAGACTCCGACGTCCACACCGCAGCCAGACCGCATGCAGTGTGAGCCCGGCATAATGATTGGGTTGTACGGTGGCACATCGGTTACTGCTCTTGCCTCACAGAAAGAAGAAGTCCAGACTGGGGGAACTGTAACAGAATCACCAAAAGGGAACTTTCTGTGTGGAGTTTGCTTGTTCTCCCCGTGCATGCATGGGTTTTCTTTGGTGACTCCGGCTTTATCCCATCATTCAGAAACATGCTTCATAGGTTCATTGGTGAATCTAAATTGTCTTTCTTGGAGACAGATCCAAAACAAACAAACCATAACATCCACCATGCCCGTGTTCGTACAAATTGAGTGAGAAGGTAAATTGAATGACTGCGTGTTTCCTGGATTGTACTTTAACACATTGAATGTTCCAGTGAAGGCACTTCACCGCAGGGGTCCAGGCTTCTTCTTTCACAGCTCTGTTCTTATGTATTAAAGACTTTTCAGTGACTTGATCAGCAGGTAGAATACAAATCCAATATGGGGCATTGATGTCAGCTCATCCTGAACTTCCATCCATTTTCTTTACCGGCTATTTCCCTTTGGAGATGCAGGGTTGCCGGAGCCCATTCTGGCTACTGATGACCCAAGACAGGTCACCAGTCTGCTCCGGCCTCCTGAACCGTATGATATTTTTCTTATTTTCATCGAGACAATTATAAAAAATGTCCTCTGGTTTTATTCTTTTTTTTTTTTTCACTCTCTGACTAATGCGGGACAACAAGCCTTCAAACTGGTTAACAGAGACATGGCAGTAGTGGTGGAAAGCTGCTGTCATTCAGACGCAGCTCCCAGAGCAGGAATGAAGCTCACCGAACCGGGAGAATCTCTGAATGATCTCATGAATCCAGACATGGAAATGAGATTAACAATCTTTGTGTAGGGCTTTTAAAATAAAGAAATAAACTCTTTTTATTCATGGGTTTATACAATGTCCTAATGCCTCAGAGAAGGATATTATTTCATCTTAAATATAAGTCTCCAGTCTGAAAGTACTGGTATGGATGCATTTTTAAGCCCATCACTTTTTAAGTTTGTAATTTGTGTTTTTTTTTTTTTTTTTTTGGATTCTTCTGTCTATTGTAACTAGAATTTTTATATGTATAATTATTATACCTTTTATGTATGAATTTCTGTTTGTTTTTTGGTTTTGTTTTTTTGGACCTTGAATCCTTAATAAAATTATTCTATTCTATTCTATTCTATTCTATTCTCAAATAAATCTGATCTCTAAACATCCTCTGTCTTCTTTGCATTTTTACTGAGATTTACATAGACGCCGCTCCTTGTAGCGATCAGGTTAAAAACATTTGGTGCTAGCTCCTCCCACGCGTCAAGCTTATGAGCAAAGTTACGGACAGGTGTCAAGCAGCAAATTTGAAACACGTCAAAAGAGAGGCGCCCGATCTGAATCTGACACACACATTGTGTTTGGTGTGAATGCAGCTTAACAGTTTGTGTAAATTTTGGTATGTGTGAAGTTTTTTATCTAATCATAACCATGCATCAGGTATGCATTGTATTATTATTAAACTAAGCATGCCATGGTCTTAAAAGATACAGAAAGTATCTACTAAGCCTTGCCTCATTGTTTACTGCCCTTCCCAATATGGCGTCAATCTTGACGTTCTTTGGACAAACGTAACAAACTGACGAAGCGTCTCTATCTTCAATAGCTTGTTGAGTTAAAAGCTCCTCTCCTTCTTGTTCTCCCTAACAAACTTCAGTTTTGTTATCACAAAAATGTCAAATTGAGTCTTAAGTCCTAATGTGCTGGCAGAAGTGAATTCTGCGTTGATTCTGGTCGCTCCACCATACAGCAAATATTATTTCTAGAAGGTTTTCCCAAGCTCTGCTGTGGTTCTGTGCATCAACGGGATGCAGCTTTCAGCTCTGTTCTCTGCCTGCATTCATCCAGAACACAGCGGGATCTCAGTCTTAGATTAGTGAGCTAAGAAGGAGCTCTGCCACTCAAGGTGCTGTCAGTCACCCCATCCTGGTAGTGGGTCAATCGATGGTTGCTCTTTCCTCTCTGCCTCTGCTCTTTCTCTCATTCTCTCTGTTTCCACTGATCTTCTCAGATCAGTGGAGGGGGGAGAAAATCAATGGAGTAAAGTAATCACTTGGCGGAAGATACAGCGAAGGCCTAAGGCCTACTCAACTACCTGGGTTCCATTTCACGCCTCAGCAGCTGCAACACAAACACAATGCTAGCCTGTCCTCCCATCTTAAACAGCACGATCAGCCTGATGCTCTGTACCCCCACTGACCTACTCCTCCCCAGAGGAAATTCCCTGATTGCACTGCAGTGCCTCGCTGCTGTCTGTCCAATAGGTGTGTATTGATCTGCAGACCCACACACTCGGGCCGTGACAGCGCCGGTCATCGTTTATTTCCAAAATGCAGAGTAGTAAAAATATGCTTCTTTGACCGTGACCCGGTTGTAGCCGTGTCTGACAGCCCAGCTTTTTTTCAGCCTCCAAAGTACTGCAACATTCCATTGAATAAATGAAGCAGGTCACAGTGTGGACTGTCAGGTCCACCACTCGTATGGAAGATTTCTTCCTGTATATGAGTCCATCTCAGCAACAAAAGCGGCGAGCAGGATCTGAGCTATTCAGCCTTTCCGTTTTGATCCAGCTCAAATGAGAAGAATGAGGACATTAATGGATCTATTTGTCCACAAGTGGATGCATCAGAACAGTGCAGGGAGTTTGTGGCCCTCCCAATGTACTTTCTATATAACAAACAGGCTCTTTCTCAAAGGGCAGCTTTTGTCTGCTCCCGCTTCACAACGATTTGAATAAAGAAATATTTAGAATTTCAATTTTCAATTCTTTTTGGATGTCCTCCATCATGAGAAAAATTCTACAAGAAAATGTTAAATTCATGAAAGGTTGTCTCACTCTTAATTGTTGACAGTTCACTGGCCCTCCTCCCCCCACTGATATAAAACAATGGAGGAAAGAGGTGTGACGTCACCTGTAGAAAATGCCCTACCTCCGGCTCTCGCAAAATGACCCCCAATCCGTCTCCATGGCTTCCTGATACATCCACCACCATTTTTAATCCGATCAACAGTGATTGGTCCAAGTCGGTCTGAGTCACGCTTTTAGGGGAACTACAGTCACCAGTCATGAGTGAGATTGTTCGATCGTCACATCCCTTCCACTGAAAGCGGCTCGGGAGAAGCTGTCAATCAAACGTTCAAGGTGGTGCCAGATGGCACCACATGCTTTTACTGAGGCATCTGATTGGTCAGTTTATAACTTGAATAACTTGTGATAAAGAAAATATATCATAAAAAAATGAGGATTAGAAAGAAGAGGTTTTACAGCAAGAATGGTTATTCTGACAAATAGAATGACTGAGTAATAACTGTCTATTCCTCAATAGAAGTCTTTGGGGTTTTGACCTTCTTGGCACCAGATGGTACTTCCTTTTTGGGAACAAGAAAGGGGAGGGGTTGAGATGTCCCTTGTTTTTATATTCAATGCCTGCACCCTGTTCTCCACCTGGAGCAACGCTTTGGAATAGTCTGGCCTCTAACCACCATCAGCGTCTGGGCTCTTTGAATCTGTCCAAGTTTATCCCAAGCATGCAAGACCCAGAGTCAAACAATGTGAACTTTTATTATGGAATTTCCTGCACATTTTCTGTAACACAAAGACATTTTTAGTCACATTTCTAATGCTCCTTCTGTATCAAAAAATTAAATACAGCAGTTAACAAGTTTAAAAACTCCATGTAGAAATACGAGCTAACACGTCCACAAACCAGGATTGTATTTCCAACGAGCTACTGCTGCGAGGCGCAAAATATGTCTTAAAAACAACAGTCTTTTTGATTTTGGTTAAAAACTGCTCAATCATAATTAAAAGACTACTGGGAACGATTATACAAAAGCAAACATATGGTTGGAGTGGGCCTTTAAAGAGAAGTTAAGCAACTCTTGTGTTGTTTTTCTTCATGTTCCTTTATATGACCAAGAGTTTGTCACACGACTCCTGAATTGTGCCAGAATGGAGCTGGATTTGGACTGTACTGCACACTTCAACTGAACTGATCTGTTCAGACAGTATTTTTGCAGATTCAACAGTTTTAACCTTTCTCTGCATCTGCCATCGTCTCCTTTCAATAAATGTATGGCTCTGCCTTCAATCAATGAAAAGGCTTCATGTAGAAAACCTCGTTTGTGTTTTAACTGCAGTGAAACAGGAGCTGGGAAACTTTTCCAAGACATGCTGTAGACTCATGATTGAGATCATCATGGGTACACGGTCATTTCCAAAGCCAAGTCCCCAGGACCGTGGAGAGGACTTGGCAGAAAGCTCTTTGTTTCTTTTTCTTTCAGTTTACAGCAGAAGTATTTGTGAGCGGTGCAGGGTCACCCTGATCTCTGATGACTCCCGTCCTCCTCTTGCTCTCCCTCTTTCCCCCTTCTTGTCTGTGTTGTTCTGTGATGTTATCTTTTCACTCTCCTCCCACTAGCTCCCTGAAGCTGTCTCGGGATGAGCGCCTCATTGTTTTTGTCCTTGTGCTGCTCTCCAAAAGTGCGTGATGTTGAGCAGACTTGCACTCTCTTTGACCTTGTAGTTTCTAAAGGAGGAAAGGTCAAGTCTTGGTCAGCTGTTCAGTGTGTGACTGTACATCCTCCCAAAGAAGAACACATCTACCTGATTACATTCATCATTGGAGACAGCATTGAATTGCCACTTCTTGTAATTCTGAAGACTTGAAGCAAATAGATGGTGAAGTTTGGTTCATACCTCTGTGCCATCTCTGTTCACCGCCCACTGGGCGATTAGCATCATTCCATCCTTCTAAAAGGTATTGTAACAAAGTTTGATGTAATCAAATGTCGGATCTCTGCCAAAGTGAAAAAGAATTCTACATGTTTGCAAACTGAAGCACACAAAAATATTTTCAGTAATTTCAAGTTTACAAGGAAACTTAAGCAAACTTCTGGAGTGAAAATATTCTACAGTTCTTAAAAACTCAAGTGGGATGAAGGCAAAGACAGCTGATTGAAGAGGATACAGCTTCATGTATGAAATTCCCTCTGAATATGCAATAAACACACAATGAATTTTTATGTCTTATTTGGTATGAAATGATTTATTGGAACATCTGAAACATTAGGATGAGCTGAAATAAAGATCTGAAAAACACAAATTCATGTGATAAATGTATATCATACAGTATTTTTCATCCATACAGACGAGTAGAAAGCTCATGTGGTCACATAGCGGATCACGGTGGTTTCTTCTGGTCTGCCTTTGCGTCTTGTGTGCTCGCTCACACAGCTTCAGCGGCTCTCATGGATTCTAAAATTGGGTCAGACTGCGCTTCAGGGACACTTTCAGTGAACTCTGCTTTGTGTTGACAGACACAAATTTCAGAGTTTTGTCTTTGAGCTGAATCAGAGCAGCAGAATGAAGCCGTCTCCTGGAGTTTATAGTTCAACCATTCCAGCTGAAACCGGACACAAAGGTTGGAGTCCAGAAGGTGATTAAGGAGGACTTTTAACGCAGCAAATGTGTGAAAGCAATAATAATAATAATACCCATCAATATTTAATCAAAGTGTAAACGAATGTTCTGACCATTACTTGAACCTGCACAATTGAAATGTAGCTGCAATCAGAATAAAAAATGTGTCATATCTGCAGGTTCTGCAACAAGGATGTTTAAAATTCCCATTTGAAACAAGAATAGCAAACAAACGTCACCTCCTTATAAAAACAATAATGCATGCACTTTTGGAAAAAGCTTCCAGGTTAGGATCTGTATCGGTTTCAAAACTTAATTGCAAATAAAACTCCTATTTATGCATTTAACTGGCATGTGTTAGACAAGATGTCCACAGAGTCTGTGGAAAAGCCAGTGTATCCACTTTAACTGTTGAAGCTGCTGTCGGTTGAGGTCCAAATGTCCACAAACAGTTGATTGTTGACCCACTGATTAAAGCTGCTCCAAACACACAGCAGTTTCTCTGGACTCAAATCAGCCTGGCTGCAGTAGGGTCAGAATGACATTTCCTCTCAGCTGATTGGACGCTGCACCGCGTTACCACTGCGAAGGTCCAGTAAATGATCCAGAATGAGGTTTACTCTGAAAAATAAATCTCAAATAATCACATCAGCTAAAATGCGTTCGCTATTTTGAGGATCTGAGGAGTTTATGATGATGAGAAACGAGAGCAGCATGCACTGTGGATGAAGCTTGGAGCAGGTCCATGCTGTGAGCCGGCTCCATGCTGTTTTGTACTCGCTCATTACTCTCATCTGTTTCTCAGTGATCCTCATCACTTCTGCTACTGCCTTTTCTTCTCCTCAGTCCTCCTGAAAGCTTTGAGCAGGCTGCCTCTTTCACCTCTGTGTCTGCTCTCCGATCTCGTCCTTCATGTCCTGAACTTCTGCTTCAGCTTCTGAGCAGGAGAGTTTTCTGTTCATCCAAAACTTGTCTCTCAGCTGTTGTTCTCCTTCCCAAATGTTGAGCACAGGTCACTGATTCATAAACACAGTTTTTAAAATACATCACCAACATGCAACACATTTGAATGGTCAGTAACAGAATTGATTCCAGGTTTTCACTGTAAAAGTCTAGGTTGTGAAAGCAGTAAAGTCTGAGCTCACATACAACAGATGGGGGGAGATCCTGCTCCTCCCAGCATGAACACAACATCTGGCTTTAAATGACAGCATTTCTATGCTCTGAATACAAACCTGTCTGTGACAAACTGTTCATGTTCCCATCGTTCTTCTGGGAACAGAATTCAAGTGAAACTGTAACTATACATCAAGTCATCCTGTCTCAGTGAAAGACCACAGGATCTTATTTGAACAGTAGAGAAAATAATATCCTTTCAAGTGTTTGTTTTTGCAGAACATGTGTTGGTATGGTTAAACAAAAGGCAGCTTAAGTTAAAGATAACTGGAGGAATCTCAGTTTTCAAAATACACTGGCTTGCAGAAGTATTCAGCCCCGTTTTCTCTGAGTTCATCCAATTGTCTTCAGAAGTTGCTTGATGATTGGTGACTGATCAAATGTTGACTTCATAGGGTTCACCTGTCTGTTATTTATACAAATCCAGCTGTTTTGTGACAGTCTCTGTGGTTTATTAAGAGAATATTGGGGAGAAAACAGCATCATGAAGTGTAAGGAACACACCAGACAGGTCAGGGAGAAAGTTGTGGAGAAATTTAAAGCAGGATTAGGATTAGAAAAAGATTTTCCAAAGCTTTGAACATCCCAGGAACCACTGTTCAGTCCATCATCCACAAATGGAAAGAGTTTGGAACAACTGCAGACCTAGACATGGTCGTCCACCTAAACTATCAGACTGAACAAGGAGAGCACTGATCAGAGATGCAGCCAGGAGGCCCATGGTGACTCTGGATGAACTGCAGAGATCTACAGCTCAGGTGGAGGAATCTGTCCATAGGACAACCATCAGTCGTGCACTGCACAAATCTGGACTTTATGGAAGAGTGGCAAGAAGAAAGCCATTGTTAAAAGAAAACCACAAGAAGTCCCGTTTGCAGTTTGCCATAAACCATGAGAGTGACCCAGCAAACGTGTGGAAGAAGGTGTTCTGGTCAGATGAGACCAAAATGGAACTTTTTGACCTAAACTCAAAGTGCTTTGTTAGGCAGAAATCTAACACTGCACATCACTCTGAACACACCATACCCACTGTCAAACATGGTGGTGGCAGCATCATGCTCTGGGGCTGCTTCTCTTCAGCAGGAACAGGGAATCTGGTTAGAGTTGATGGGAAGATGGATGGAGCCAAATCCAGAGCAATACTGGAGGAAAACCTATTGAAGTCTGAACAACACTTGAGACTGGGGCGGAGATTCACCTTCCAACAGGACAACCACCCTAAACATAAAGCCACAGCTACAATGGAATGACTTCAAATGAAATGTATTCATGTGTTGGAACGGTCCAGTCAAAGTCCAGACCTAAATCCAATCCAGAATCTGTGGAGAGATCTGAAAACTGCTGTTCACAAACACTCTCCATCTAATCTGACTCAGATTGAACTCTTTTGTAAGGTAGATTGGACAAAGATTTCAGTCTGTAGATGTGTAAAGCTGGTAGAGACAAACCCCAAAGACTTGCAGCTGGAAATGCAGCAAAAGGGGGTTTCACAAAGTATTGACTCAAGGGGGGGTGAATACTTTTGCACACTGCACTTTCAGTCTTTTATTTGTAAAAACAAAAATTAAAAAAAATGGAACTCTTATATAACATTCTTTTCACTTCACAATTGTGTGTCACTTTGCCAATAAATTATAGTTATATTTGTGGTCATATTGTGAGAAAATGTGGAGAAGTTCAAGGGGTGTGAATACTTTTGCAAGCAACTGTAAAATAAATCTGTGCTTGGACTGCACGGCTCTCACACAAACAAAATGAATGGATGGAATATTTCTTTAATTTGAAAAGAAAAAAGCATTGTGTTGTCATTGTTTGGGGGTGTCTGACAGGAAGGTTCAGCTTTCTAGAGGAGTGTTGTGGAGTATTTTTCACACTTCTTATTAACTACAACTTCCAGAGCGCCATATTGTTTGTGACACCTGCCTTGTTACCTTCATGTTGCTGGATGTTGAAGCCCCCCCTCGGATGCTGAGGATCTCTCCATCTGTTTCATCTGTTTATTGCTCATTCCAATCATGCACAGCTGTGATTCCACGCAAATCACGCCACTTTCAAATGCCGTTTCTCTGTGGGGGGGCTGAGTATGGAGGCTCCTCAAAAATGGGTGTGTCCTTTTGGCTCCTTTGATGGTGACCTTAAAATGTGGAGCACTCAGTGAGCGGAACAGTTTCTGTCTCAGTCCAGCACCTCAAGCTGAAACGCCAACCCGGGCGTATCAGGCAAGGGGTGGGGGTAGGTGTTGAGGGACGTGCCGGCAACTAATGTTTCCTCTGTTGGATGTTACAGTGTGCCAGATAATAGGCTGCTTTTATCAGGGGAAGCTGTTGTTAGTGAGAAAGTATGATAGAGCAGATGGTCCCAGAATTGAAATGTGGCAGAGCCTAGCCGTGACTGACAGGCTGCTGCTTCCTGACATGCTCAGACAGCAAGTCTGTCGTCTCCCAGTGAAACTCCTGGTTTTAGAAAACCTGCAACGATGATCTGCTTCATTTGGTTTGACTAAACATGCTGTTTGTTGATCACACTTGTCTCTGAGTTCTCCTCTTGGGGTGCTGAGATTTAGGAGGACTTAAGAGAGCTGTCAGAGTGTCAGACCTGAACCCCGAGGGAGCATCCAGTCTGACAGCAGGCAGATCTACTTTACATAGTAAATGATCTTTAAGGAGACGTCAGAAAGGACAACTGCGGCTTATGTCTTCCAACCCCAAGACCCAACTGACCTTTGGGATATTTCAGTGCACACTCTGGTACCTTGAGCCTCCATTGTTAAAGACAGCAGACAGCTTGAAGATTTGTTTTCAACATTCAGCTGACGGACATGACTGTTGGCGAAGGTACAGGATGAAAGTCTAAAGGACAACAACTTTAGTTTGAACACAGAATGCAACTCAAACCAGGCTACATTAAAACGGCCTGCTCTTTGGTGCAGGATTGAACCTTTTTGTCAAACCCTTTAATCCAATTTTGTCTCATTGAGTCTTGTTGTGATTCAGTTACCATGAAGTCAGTCATCAGAATTAGTTTTACAGAAGCCTCCTGGTGACTGACTGATGCTAAAGTTTCATTTTCAGTTCAGTGATGGAGAACCGGGGTTTGCATTCTGCAGCTGTAATTCATTCTCTGTGAAGCAGGGGTCCTGCTCCAACCTGGGGGTCAAAGGTCATCCTAAAGCCAAAGCCAGCCAGCCCCACCGTCAACTCTCTCAGTGAAGGTCTGAGCCTCTCTTCATTGAGTCTCTCAGCATAACATGAGCAGTGACACAGTGGATTATGTAAAGGAGGAGCTGAAGACCAGCTCTGCACCCCCGCACACTCACACAGACACACACTCACACAGACACACACTCATACAGACACACACACACATGCTGTTACTGTAAAGCTGAAGGATGAATGTGGCTCTGGGGAGCAGAAACATGGTGAAGGGGTTTACACTGACTGACATTTACCAAATGACATCAAGGACATACTGTTGTGCCCTGCAGCAAGGCACTACTCTGAGGCACCGTTAACAAGATTTCCCCAAAAATGCAGCAGTTCAAAAGATCTCGTATACAAATCAGTTTCTGCTGAGGACTGAACAGCACAAGTTCAGCCAACTTCAGCTTCATGCTTTAACTCAGAGAGCAAAACTTCCACTGCGTGTGTGTGTGGGGGGTGGGGGTGTGGGGGGTGGGGTGTGTGTGTGTGTAGGGGTGTGTGTGTGTGGG
>BSAI01000201.1:1607580-1634957 GCA_036245035.1 Adrianichthys oophorus | reverse complement strand
AACATCTGTGACCCACCCTTTTCACCCTTTTCCCCTGTCTTTTGTGCCCCCCCGATATCTCTCTCTCTTTTTTTCCCCTCTTTCTTTTCCGTTCGGTCTAACAAAAAGGACACAAATAAAATTAATATAAATACAGTTTAGTTTAAATTACAAAAAGGGGTTTGTCTGAATATACACCATGTGTGTCTGATGATTTCTAACCCTGATTGTAAGAGTAAAATCTGTCTAACACAAGAGGCTCTCAGCTCATGTCTGTTTGCTCAGAGACAAAGACACAATGGAGAAAAATTCTGATCAAGACGCATCAAGAGCACGGAAATAAAACAGGAAGTGAGTCCAACGCTCAGAAGGTGAGAAACTGCCCCCCACAGGACCAACATGCGAGAAGCTGTGGAGAATCCTTTTGAATCCTGAGATCTGTGATCCAAACCTGTCTTCATGAGGTAAAGGGGTAGACAACACTGCTCGATCTCCATCTCTAATGTTCATGTTGCATTATAGATGTAAGAAAAAACTAAGAGTTTATGTTTGTGTCTGGGTTTCCCCTGGACTCCAAAACAAAAAAAGTATTCATCATGAGGTTGAAACATGCAGTGAAAGAAGAAGTAACCTGCAGCTCACAGCGTTTCCAGGAGGGGGCAGTAATGCACATTAACACTGTGGATGAGCATAGGATCAGGCTTTCCTTGTTCTAGAGCCCTTTCCATCCAGAGACATTCACTCACACTCTCATCACATGTCGGTATGATAATTACTATGTTCCCACAGCAGAGTGTAAATGAACTTCCTGTGACTCAGATCAGGTCAGTCCTGCTGCTGTCAGACCTGATGGCAGGCTCTATCACTGCTTGAAAATATCTTTGTGGGCTATTTTCCTTCTCATTTGTTACATCTTATCTCTTCTACTGACAATCCTAACCTATTCTGTCTCCAGGTTCTGGTCTTTAAATGACTAATAAGTTCAAACCAGAACACACAGGGGGACAGGTTTCATTTTTTTCTCTTTCTTTTTATGATAGAAGAACTTCAGCCTCTGGGGAGACCATTTGAGGTCCTGGCTTTTAGTCATGCTCTTTGTTATTGTCCCAACATTTTGAAAATCCTTGTTGTTTTACCTAAGTCTCCACCATCAGGGACAAAGATGAGCAGCTGAACAGCTTCCTGTCTGACTCTCATGCAGGCATGTCAGCCGGCCCCAGGTGCTGCCCCCGCCTGCCTGACGTGCACTGCTGCAGTCAAACCAGACAAATGCAGTAAAAGCCTTAAAGTGGTGCTATCAGGAGCTCAGCATGACTGTCAGGCAGACAAATGTAAGTCCACATGCAGACACAGTGTGGATGGAGATCCACAGTTAAAAGTCACTCAAGCAATGGCTGACTGAATCATCAGATTATGTTTCTGGACCTCCAGTCAACAAATAAGTCTGAGAGGAAACATGACAGTTTGTCTTCTTCCTGTCCAACAGGAGAAGACTTCTCCATCAGAACTTCAGGCAGCATCAACATTCCCATGTTTGTTGACAAGCCCTTACCAACCAAAAGAGCTTTGACAAAAAGTCCGTCCTGAACTGGACTTTTACCCTAACTGAGCTTTTTTTCTTCCAGATATCTGGACCTTTGCTTTGAATTGAGATTTTTTCTGCGTTCTCATGTGTTGACAAACAATTCACAGATAGTTTTGACTTCCTGTCTTTGGATCATGACTCTGGCCTTCATAGAGCTTCATACTGTTTAAAGTTGTTAAATTATTTGGACATCTTCCTCGCAGACATGGCAACACAAAACATATTGCAGCGTCACAATGTTTTTATTATTTATTAGCTCAAAATACAAATGATTGCTCCTGTTTCCAGTCTGGACACAGAGGAGCATCTCAGGAGTCCAGATCCAAACTGAGCCGGAGCTCTAGATGCTGCAGGTTTCTATCCAAAGGTCCAACCCTGTTTAACTGCTGTGAGAGCCGCCAGACAGGAAGGTAGAAAGGACATGATCACATTCAAACGTCTGTAAAGCTTTTGGTGGGTTTCAGACCTTTTCACCAAATCCGCTTCACTGAAAATGACAAATGCTTTAACCAAACAGCTCTAGAAGCTGCTCTCTCAGCATGCAGGATCAGCCATTGATAACATCTGTCACCATTGTCTTACTCACCATGCATGCATGCAGACCGGTCTCAGTTAACGTGATGTTCTCCTTCAGCTAAAAAGGACTGTGGAATTCCACAGGGCCGGGTGGGATTTTCATTTTTGTTTTATTCTTTCAATTCTAACTCATTGAGTGATGTTAATCTTAAACTGAAGTTACTGTTTTGCTGAGTCATTTTTTCTGATATTAACTTCTATGAAAATACACATAATTATTTTCATCCTCATGATCATTATCTGCAAAAATATCATTTCTAGAACCACAGGAACATTGCATTTTATGTGAGGTCATCCTTCCTTTACATGTGCATCTTGATTTTTGCAATATTTTAACACTGTCTGGTCTGTGGATGCTGTGATCCTTCTAGTTTTTATTTGTTATTCTGGCTGTTTAAAGTTATCTTTATTTATTTTTTCATTTTGAGTTTAGTTTTTTTGTTCCCCAGGGTAAAAATGAGAAATGTTTGCAGTCATCTCCATTATTTGGTTTCAGTCCCTCGGCTGTTGTAGCCGCACGCCGTCTTCACCTCTTTGTTTCTTGATGTTTGGCATGTCCATCCTTCCCTCTGTGCACAAACTGAATAATTTAGCATCACAGTCATGGAGGAGCTGCGTCTCCTGGAGCTGGTGCTGTCACAGCAGCTCTGAGGATTTCTGAAAACTCCTCTGTGAAGATGCCACATGTCAGGAGGAATCCTCTCAGCTGCTGACCTCCTGGAACTGAGCCAGCCCCGTTTCTGACACGCTCAGTCCAACTGAAGGATAGTTTAAGGCTCAACATTCTCTCAAAGTTCTGCAGACAGCTCAGTCAGCTTTCATTAGGTCCAACAAAGTTTCCAACATCTCATTCCATCTGAGAAGACGCCACAGTGCTGCTGTGTCAGCAGAATGGAGAAGACCAGGGCCTCTCTGACTGGTGCATCAACATCTTCTTCATGACCTGCTGAGAGTCACGAGTCCATGAGAATCCATGAGTATTTTCTTTACAGCCTAACTTTTTACATTCAAATCAGTTTTTTCATCCAAAACAGCCTGCAGACTTGAAAGAATATGAGTTGTCTTTATTAAACAGAAAACACAAGAAAACTAGCAGGAGGTAATGCTAACGATACATGTTTCTACAAGTTCATTCATATCACAAAAAGGCAGCATGTGAATGTGCCTGTATGTAACAGAGGCATAAGAGTCCAGAGTTTTCAGGACGAGAGCTCAGCCACGTGCTCATGTGTGCATGATGACAGCGAACAGTTGGGATGGTCAGACCGCTGCTGCCGAAAGAAAAACAGGAGTGACACTGAGGAGGACTTGGCTTTGTTTGGTAGATGACTACAAACCTCACAAAACGTCCCTGCCGTCATTTGTGCACGTGAACGAAGCCTCCTGGAGAGTATCGCACGTGACCGTTCTCAGGACACAGGCAGAGATCCTCTGTACTGCCGACACCACTGCCCAGTTCTGGAAACCAGACACGTGTCAGAACCATGAGGAGCAAGTCTTTATGAAAGTGAATGAACCCCGCACAAGCACATGCACATGCACACAAACACATCCACGCACATTCACACATGCACGCACACGCACACACACGCACATGCCCACACACTCACACGCACACACTCTCACATGCACACACTCACATGCACATACGCACACACATGCACACACGCCTATGCACGCACTCTCACATGCCCACACTCACATGCACATACGCACACACACACGCACATGCCCACACTCACATGCACACACTCTCACATGCACACACACACTCACATCCACGCACACACCTGCACTGAAGGGCGTATTTGAAAGCAGAGAGATGAACATCCTCCATCACAGTGTTTTACTGCCTAATCTGAGCTTTAACAATGTTTAACTCATTTTTAAGTTTTGATTATTTTAACTAATAAAACTGATCAATGAAAACAGGGAGTTATGAGTTATTCAATTATCACATAGAAAACAATAAGAGTCCTTAAAAGTGTGAGCAAAGATTTTTCATTTAGTTCTAACGGTCGTTAAACAAACTGATCATTTATCATTAAAGTAAGAAAGACAATCAGAAGAAATCAAAATGGTGGAATGGCTTGCATCTCTCTTAAATTTAACAGATGTTCCTGTGTTTGTGTATTGTTCTCGGCACCACGGACTGATCTTTTCTGTTCTGTAATAGGTGTTCCAGGATTTTTCAGTCTGTTAGCCCTCATGTTGTGCATCTGCTGTGGTTTTTAAAAGATTGTTTTTTGTTTGACATTTTGGTGCAGGCTGCACGGTGGCGCAGTGGTTAGCGCTCCTGCCTCACAGCAAGAAGGTTCCCGGTTCAAGTCCTGGCTGGGGGACCTTTCTGTGTGGAGTTTGCATGTTCTCCCCGTGCATGCGTGGGTTTTCTCCGGGGACTCCGGCTTCCTCCCACCGTCCAAAAACATGCTTCATAGGTTAACTGGTCACTCTAAATTGTCCCTAGGTGTGAGTGTGCATGAGTGTGTGATTGTGGCCCCTGCGACAGACTGGTGACCAGTCCAGGGGTGTCCCTTGCCTTCGCCCATGAGTAGCCAGGTTAGGCTCCGGCAACCCCGTGAAAATTTTGGTGCAGACTTTGTCTTTGTCTGTTTCCTGGTTCCTAACTGCAACAGGGACTGCCATTATACAATTATTTTATCAATACAACAATAAATCTGTGCTATAAAAGCAATTTATATTTATGATTCTAATCCCTTCAATAATTTCTATATTCAGAACCTTTGTATTTGTGAATTTCTGGTTTAATTACAGTGTAGTCTGTGAGGAGAGGCAGCACCGAGCTCTGCTTCACAGCAACCCCATTCAAACTGGGTTTAGCACAAGTTTTTATCTTCCATAGCAAATGCTTCATTAAAAATCATTTATACATTCTAGACATTTTTTAGGTTCTCATTTTCAATTGATTAAGTCCTTGTATTTCACGTGTATCTATTATTTTTTTAGTGTTCAGAACTGACATAAAGCTGCACTGAAAACGCGACACACGATGATGCAGGCAGCAGTTCTGTCTCAATGCTGAGGGCACTTGTTGCGTCTGTTCTTCAGCTGCTGCTAATAAACTTCAACAGGAGTCCGTTTTGGATGTTTTGCTCTGACTGCTAAAGTGGTGGACGTAGAATAATTAGAAAATCATCTCAAAGTTGGACTTTCCATTAAAACATGAAGTAATAATTACTGGATGACCATTGCTGGACCAACACATCTTCATTGAGACTGAGAGACTTCTAAAACGAAAAGAAGATGAGGAGAACTTTTACACTAAAGTCATAGATCTTCATCCAGAAGGACAGACGTGTGGACTTCATTTACAAGTAAAGGTTAGGACACAGTGTGTGTTCATCACCCTCGCCCTCAGACGGTGGCCCTCTGCTTCTCCTGAAGGTTTGCTTATTTCGTTTAGGTAGTATTTTTGTCTTCACTTGAATGGTGTAGACTAAACTGGATAATAACGATCAAACTTAGGAGAGTGCCATCGAACCTGAAAAGATGAGCTTCTCCTTCATAATGTTGACATCTGGACTGGGTCGTCGGCCCACAGCACTTAGCATGATCTGCTCCGGGTTACAGCGCTGCATCCCTCCCATCCTCCACCTGTGAGAGCAGACATTCATGGCAGACACGCAGAGACAAGTAATACGCCCCAGCGCTCCCAAGAGATGTCAGAGGGAGCTTCCAGTCTGAAGAGCATAAATCAGAAGTCTACACAAACACAAGCACATATTCACATGAATACATGCACTTATGGAGGGATGAAGGAAAGCAGGCTGTTCAGTGTTGGGGGGTAAAAGCACAAAGGAGCAGAGACAATGTGATGAGGTGGGGGTGGACATGCAGCTGTTACCTGATCATATGATAGCTGACATATGCCGGGGTGGGGGCAGCAGAAGAGGTTGCATGCAGATCAGACAGCACACAAGAAAATAAAAGTCAAAAAGGCAGTCAGAGGAGGCGGAGTCTCCCTCTGGTTTGACTGCGATATGGAAGCAGAGACCGGCCCACTTTGTTTTTTTCTTGCCCTTTTTCTCGTGTTAATGACATCTACTGTCTCGCTATCACGAGAAAACACGTTTTTTCCTCATGATAACAGACCGAGTCCTGAGTGATACACATCCGTGTATTACTCGTTCATTCTTTTTAAAAATAAAAATGAACAATGAAAAACAAAAAAACCTCCATTTGCTCAATTTTTGATTTAATACGTAAATGGGAATATGAAAAGAAGACGATCCACTATTTGTGTTTCTATCGTGGTTTAGAAATTGATCATTAAATAAAGGGGGAATTTTGTGGGGGGTTTTTCAGGGCCTATTTTAATTTAAAAATGAATGGACACACTCACGGACTATTATGCTGATGTTGTCGCTCATAAACAATGTTCAAGTCAGTCATTGTCCCTTTGGGGAGAAGGTTGGCCCGGCTACAGCTGTGCAGGCGGCTGCAGTTCAGTAATCCTGCAGTTGTCAATGTTATCATTGTTACAGAATGATGGATGAGACGTGCAGGAATCTCCACCTCAGTTACATGATTAAAGTTATCAGTTATAAATGGATCTGTTTCTCTGACACACTGATTATAGAAAAATGAAAACAAGTATAGTCTTTGTTTTGTGTCTTTCGGGGTCACGGGGCTGCTGGAGCCTAACCCTGCCACTCGTGGGCGAAGGCAGGGGACATCCTGGACTGTCGCATACACACTCACATACACACCTAAGGACAATTTAGAGTGAACCTATGAACCTATGAAGCATGTTTTGGATGTTTCCTCTCTCTCTGCCTCACAAGCTCATGTGCGCTGTGCAGAGACGTGTGGGCTAACCTTACTCTGAACAACTGCACCGTTTCAGTCCTCCTCTCCGTTTCTCACTTGTAGTTGCAATGCAAACTTGCGGATTATTTACACATTAATTTTATGCTGGAATTTCCCGCATTACAGGAGCGAGAATTAATTTTAGTACGTGCGATTCCCATAATCTCGCAGTGAAATTCAGGCCCTGCAAAAATAAACACGTTACTAATTTGAAGTGGAAAAAATGACTTTGGGTTACTGGAGTGCACTAAAACTTTTGACCAGTAGCGCAGATTTATCTGGAAGGTGAAGATCAATGTGATGTCTCCAGACTGAGATCTACATCCACTCCAAGAGACAGAGTAAAAAAATCTAAACTCTGGGGAGGTCACCACGTTTGTGTCAGCCAATCAGGGACTCAACATGACGGTATCAGTGACAGCTGTAGAATACACATCCAGTATGTTAGATCGGGTCTCCTGAACTTCCATTCTTTTTCTTAACCTGATGTATTTTCAGGACAGCGGGGTTTCCTGAACCCTTTCCGCTACTGTTGGGCGACAGTCTGCTTCAAACACTTCAGAGAGAGACGAAAACATCGCAGAAGCGGCCGTCATCCAGTCACAGCAGGACTGAAGCTCAGTATATCAGAGGACCTCTAAATCAGGGGTACTCACACTTTTTTGGCATGTGATCTACTTTTCTTTTTTTCCACTAAATTACTTAACACACATTACTAGAAATCTTAATTAAAAACATCAGGATAATTCTTTGGATTTAAAATATCATTGGAATGTATGTTTGATAGCCATGAGTTTTTTAAGTAATACATCATTAACACAAATAAATGTAGTTTTTGAAACCTTTAGTTTAAATGTTCTTGTTGGTTTTAAAAAGATGTTCATAGAAATGTATTTTAAAAAAGGATGTATTCTTCATGCTTAATAAAATGCAAATATATATTAAAAAAGTAAAACACAACAAGACTGAGATTCAAACCAGGTTACACCTGATTTTACCAGCGCAGGGCAAACCGCTGTTGCCACAAGTTAAATGTGTTTGTTTCAAAGAGTGTTTGCTTTTTGATCACCAAATTTGACTTTTTTAAAAATATATTCGTTAATTTCTTTTTGAGGGCCCTTGTTCAACATGGAAGTGTGATCACCGACGTTTTTGAAGAGCTCTTCGACAAAGAAAAAACTGATCTCTAAACATTGTCATGTCTTCCATGCATTGTCAATGAAATACAGACAAAACTTAATGTAGTGATCGTGTTCATTGTGAATGCACCTTTACATTTCTGGAGTGCAGAGGCTGCCCTTGACCATCCCACACAATCACGTTGATTCACGGTTTAAACATGACTTACTTCTGGAAACAGAAGATCCCCACAACAACAGCAAGGGACACCAGGTCTGAGCAGATCCAAATAAAGCTGTAAGCACTGTGACTCTGCAAGAAAAGATAAACAAAAACATGCAGTTACCTGTTAATGCCACTGGATGTCACCACAGTCTCCTTAAGGTCTGGCAGTGAGTGAGGCAAATAGCTGCTGAATTCTTTAAGTCGACCAAATAGTAGAGATATCTACATATATAAACATATCTTACAGACATTGATGGTGTGTTTTACCCACTCAAGGTAATAAGGAATAAAAAAAAGGTTTTGTTTTCTTGTTTGAGTTAAAGGTTTACAAGCTGCTTCCCTGACAAAGACATGCACATGATCATAAAAGGGGAGGGGCTCAAAGGTGGGAAAGGGCAGCAAAAACACACTTTTATGGTCCTTTAAACAATATGGAAATTAAGTCAAAAGAAAAAGGTAGACATAGATTAATAATCTTAAAATTAAATTCTTAATTTTTGTGTAAACAAATTCCTGTCAACATGAGTTTATTTAGTTTATCGTAGACTTGGATAACATCCAAAGCATAAACACTGAAGGCTCACAATATTTAACACACAGATTTCCTACAACATAAATCCCCAGAAGCTGAAATGATTAACAATATTTCATGTTATTATCATACTGTTGCTGTGAGGATTCGGTGGTTTGGTTTGGTTTTTCGGTGGTGTTTTTGGTTGTGTTCAGTCACTTCAGGTTCATGTTGATCATCCAAAGTTGTTTTCATTTCTGTTACTTGTCCTCAGTGTATAGAAGTGTCTGGTTTTCAGTTTTGCATTGTCAGGTCATCTGCTTTCTCCCCTTTTTGTTTCGCCATGGGGTTTTTGGTCCTGTTGAAGTTTATTTATTAAATGTTTCTGTTTTTGCCACCAAGCCCAGTTTCCTGCATTTTGGCTTCTACACCTCCAGTTCATTACAGTTCAACCAAAGTGACTCGTGTTTTATATTGGGATTAACAGCTGAGCTCTTTTTTTGCATCTGAACCTCTAAATACAGACTTTTGTTGTGATTAGCAAGACTTTAACACAAAAGACTGAAACTGAATTTAAAGAAGGCAATTTTAATCAGAAAATATGACATTAAACATAAACATGATGAACTCCCAGACTGATGAAGCCACTTGGATAAGTGGCCAAACTTTTCAAGGAAAAAGATTCTTTAAGTCCAGTTCATACGACTCAACAAGGCTTTTTTCACCAACTTGGAACTAACTTTTTTGAACATATTAAAACATCAGTGCAAAGGGGAGATGCCAGAGGCAACCATAACTGTAAAAAGACAGTTTCAGACCTGTAGTGAGGAAGCTATGAACTCGCTTTAAATGCGGTTTTTATTTAGAAAATTGATCCCGTGTTTTATTTTAAACTCTATAAACAACTTCCTGTACCTGCACAATTGTTCTGTGTTGAATTGATGCGCTATGCTGCTCAGACGTCTGGCAAAAGAAAAAACTGACTCCTTGACTAATATAGAGCGTTTCACTACATGAAGCAGTGTCTGTGTTCATCTCATTTACAATGCTTGGCAAACATGGAAGACGCTTAGAGATCAGTTTTCTTTTTTTCAAAGATCTCTACAGAAACATCAGTGTCTCCATGTAGATCACGGGCCATAAAAAATAAAGAAACAAATCTATAAATCATCTCCCCACAAAAAAGTAAAAGTCAGTCACCAAATAGCAAACACTCTCCTCTAGTAACTGTTCTTGTGGTGACAGCAGTTTTGTTTATGTGCTTATAATTCAACGGTTGCAGAAGTGACAGGTTCAAATCCTGCTTTTATTGTGTTTTATTTTTTAAATAGATAGTTGCATGTTATTAAGCATAAAGATTACAGGATTTTTTTAAATTTCCTGTGACGATCTTTTTAAAACAACAACAACAAGGGTTTCATAGACTACATTTATTTGTGTTAACTATGTATTACTAAAAAACTCATGGCTGTAAAGAAAAGACATTCTAATGATGCTTAAAATCTAAAGAATTATCCTGATGTTTTTGTTTCATATTTATAATAATGTGTGTTGAGTCATTTAGCAAAAAAAAGGAAAAAACATTCAACCAACTACCAAAGCCGGATGTGGAATTCAAACCCGACGTCTTTTGATTATGAATATTGAACACATGGGACTTACTACATTCATCACTCAATAAAGACAGCTACCCACAAAATGCTGAGAGAAGGACTCGCTCAGGTGCTCACGAAAAGGTTTGTTCATCCATGGATTTTTCATAGTTTTAAACAGTAATCGTGTGTTTCTGTTGCATGTTGGTTCAATATTTGAGCACTCGATAGTTTTACTTTGAAAATAGGAAGCTTCACCGACACTTTATTTTGAAGATTTGTGTACTTCCGGTGACACATTCGACATTCAGTGTGCTGACTCTTTTTTGCTGTGTTTTTGTCTTGACTTTCTCCTGAAGACACATTGCGTTGCCAAAATAAAAACGAAGACCTTTCCACCTGGAATTTACTTTTTAATGCCTTATTTCAGTTAAATGAAATTGACCCTGAAGTTGTGGTCTGTGACCTTCTTTATGTCAGATGGTAAAGGGAGAGCTGGTTACCATGAGCCAAATAGGGTAAGGCACTTTTCGAAGGACTTGGGGGGCGTCAGAGGACACAGAAGGCACCCCACTGCACCACAGAAGGGAGTAAAGCCAGGGCCCATTCACCGGGTAGATGGTCACACTCACATTATTGGCCAGGTACTCACTGAAGGAAAAAGAACAAACAAAACAAGATCAAAAAGATCTCCAGCTCTTTCACTTCTGTCCATGTACAGAGTTTTACCATCACCCAGCCAGACAACATGCCCACATCAATCTGGTTAAACCCAACTCTTGAGGCTGCAGCAGCCCAAATCCTAATGAAACCGGCTCTGATCAGACTCCCACTGAGCACTCACATGCAGTCACTTTGCTCTTACTGTATGTCTTTGTGGCTGATTTTGCTGTAGTGGAGCCTCACACTTGTGATTCCCCGCTGTCGAATCTCCTCCACAGACAGCTTCTCATTGGTGGCCTGCTGAAACCCCCTCACCCTCCCCCTGTCTGTGTCGGGGGTCCATGTCACCTGCAAACACACACACACACACACTCAGGACCCTTTTTAGAAAGTAAGCAGCTTCACAGAACAGAGAAAATGCTCTGGTGTATCATGTTAATGAATCGTTTTCTGTCGGCTCAACAGCAGCCACAGTGAACCCCAAGAAACACAGCAGCGCCTACCCTCTTAGCTGACATCCCTGCCCCCTGCAGCACTCGCAGCGTGTCCATGAACCAGCTCCGGAAGCGGGGGTGCTCTGGGGGGGGGCTTGTGGATGTTGAGCCAGGCAGAGCAGTTGGCTCTGGCTGAGAGACGGAGCATCTCCACCAGGCTGCAGACAGTCAGGTTTGCTATCCTGCTGCGGTCCTTTGCGGTCAATGTTCTGACTGTCCAGTAGGGGTCACTCTGGAGTAGAAGGAAGAAACTCCTGTGTTTTTGCAGACATGGATCACACACATTGAGACAATGCTCAGTGTCCTATGATTTTCTATTTTTTAATGCTTCATACTTGTAATAAAACAATTGTGTGTCTGTGCAAAGATGTATTGCCAGTACAAAAGATTTTGCCTGTCTAGAAAACGATTTTGTACTTCTCAAAAACTCTTGTTTGTCTGTAGAAAAGTTTTATCACTGCAATTAAATGTTTTGTTCGTTTGTAAAATGCCATGCACTCATAAGAGCATGCACATTGATCTACAATGACAAAACCCCAGTTACAAGTGCGATTCTTTTGATTCTCAATAGTTCAGCCAATCAGCAACCTTTCACTGTCAACCAATCAGTGTGCTGCTTAATCCAGCCAATCAGATGCATGATATCCATGCCAGAAAAAAACAAAACAAACAAAAAAAGTGACGTAGACAAGATGAAATGGGGGAGGATATCATCAGAATTTCCTGAAACGATCAATGATCAGCACTTATTTTTTGAGTTGCAATGTCATAATAAAATGAATAGATTCACAAAATACTTTTTCCCCACAGCAGAGCCAAGCCTTAAGTTTCTTCCAGAATTTATTTGTTTCAGTATTCATCGTTTGAGGGGTCATTGCTTGTGTGTGTTAATGGAAGGAGGAGGCTGGGTAAAGGCTGGATTGGGTTTCTATCTATTCATTGATGTCCGTTTATGTTTTATTTGTAAAGCGCTTCGAGTTGCACAAGTATGAGAAGCACTTTTTTAAAAATAAAGTTTGACTGATTGATTGAATAAAATACATCACTTATCATGCTTCGGATATCTTCCACCATTTTTTTGGCATTGATGTGCACCGGATCCACTGATCCAGACAGCACACTTTTAGGTGAAAGTGAAGGCTGCTGATTGTTGATTTATTGAGAAGCAAAACAATTGTACTAGTAACTTGTTCTTTTAAAGACAGATATTTTTTTGTAGTTAAGAAAGATTTTTAGAGAGTCAAAAATTTCTTTTTACAGGTACAAAACTTTTCCACAGAGTAATGTTTTTTTTTCTTACAAGTACAAAATCTTTTTATAGACAGCTGATTTTTTTTTGTACAGATAGGAAAAATTTTCACAGACACTAAAATATCTTATCTAATTCCATCTAAAATATCTTATGACAAGTGCAAAACTTTTTTACGACAGGCAATACTTTTGCAACAATTCCTAGTTTCCTTTCAGACACATCAGCTTTCTGAACTTCAGGAGTGATTTTCAAGGACCAAGTACCTGCAAAAACCACATTCCTGCATTTAAAGATCGGATTTCTGTCCAGTTAAAGAGGGAAGCGTCCTGGAACTGCCGGGCTGGAAAGATTCTGCTGACGTCTGTGGTTCGCCTCAGAGTTTGATCTCTCATAAGGTAGGGAACTCCATCCATGCTGGAGGAGAATGTTAGCAAGGTGAAATGTGATTAGATCTTTTTTTTAAACTGAACACCACCGGAGCATTAAACTGCTAGCTTTACAATGTACACTTTCTGGACAACAGACTGTGAGCTTCCATTTTAATCTATTGCTGCATCTCTAAAGCCATTAAACATGACCGTCTCACGGCTGAAGACCATGCAGACACCTGATGGTGACGTCGGCCTCCAGGGAGCTGGCTCCCAGCTGCAGCGCTCTGTGAAAAGACAGGAGGCTGTTCTCAGGAGCCAGCTACAACAGAGGGAAAGACACAGATGTCAGCAGGCAAGCATGAATGCAACATGAACATGTGAGTGCAACAACACTGTGTGAATGCAACATGAATGTATTGATGCATCCATTCATGCATTAGGCCTTGAATGGTATGGCCCCGTCCTATATTAAAGATCTCATAGAGCCTTACCAACCAAACAGAACACTTCGCTCACAAAATGCAGGACTGCTTGTGGTTCCTAGAATTTCTAAAAGTACAGTTGGAGGTAGAGCCTTTAGCCACCAAGCTCCTGTTTTATGGAATAAACTCCCAGCTCATGTAAGAGAGGCCGACACAGTTTCTACATTCAAAGTTAGACTCAAAACATTCCTCTTTGGACAGGATTATAGCCAAGATAGCTAGTAATCAGTGAATATCAGACTTACTGCTCCTCTACCTCACCTACTGCGATGAAGTTTTCGGGAATATTTCTAAGTTTCATTACATCCATTATACAAACTTCTCCACGGAGCTAAGCAGAGAGAAGATGGTTTGATAAACCGGACCATGGCGGCCTATTCCATCTGCTTAGTGGGTGTACACGGGTTTAGATTAGATTAATAATATATTTATATTCATATTGACATGCTAAAACTGCAGATTTTCTATTGTTGTTATTATTGTTACCATCTGCTATTTGTGCCATATTCATGCTCCTTCCGTTAACATGCTTGAATTCAATTTTAATACCAATTAGTAGCTAGCAGGCTACTAAACGTTAGGTCCAATCCGAACTCTTCCCTTCGCCCCACCGCTTCTCCCTATCACTCCATTTGTAGGGGCATTTGTAGTGAAAGTGGTGTCTGAAAATAGTTTTTTTAAGGACTACTCTTGAGGCGGAGGGATGCAGAACCCTCAGTAGCGAGGGGGTTCCGCGTCGCACTATGCCGCAGAGGAGAAGTGCTTTTCTTCACGTGGGTGCGCTCTAAAGCACAGAAGTTTACATTTCAATGTAAGTAATTGCTTTTTGTCTTAACATGACCTTTTTAAAGTTATAAAACCTCTGTTGTCATGTATATTCAAGAGCTGGAAGCTCCATGCTAACGTAGCTGACTGGCAACTCTTGGTAATGTGAGTGGTAGTGACGTCCAAATGCGGAGACACTACTTTTCCATAATTGGGTCTAGTTGATTTTTTATACTTTTTGATTTTATCATGATCTGGATGACACAGACAATGCAACACAAATTTGTGAATGAACTTTGAATGTGTAACAGCAACATGAACGTGATTGTAGCAATATTGTGAGAATGCAACAATAAAAGGTGTGAATGTATCATGAATGTGTGAATGCAACACAAATGTGTGAATGCAACATGAATATGTGAATAACACATGAATGCTTGAATGCAACGTGAATGTGTGAACTGGGCCACACTAACCATGGGAGCTCCACGCCGGCCAATAATGTCTGGCCTTGTCTTGAGAGTGTGCCGGTCCATTATGCAAGGACAGGTGAATGTAATGGGGGCCAGGCAGACAGCCATAAGACTCACAAAGTAGATGACCAGCACCGTTAACTGAACATCTGAGAAAAAAAAGGGGAGAAAAATTAGGCTTATTGAAGTCTATTCATCCAAAATATACAGTTAGTCAGGACTTGACTGATTCTATTCTATTCTATCCAATTCTATTCTATTCTATTCTATTCTCCCAAACTGGAGGAGTGGCTTCAGCAGATCCCTGGAAAGACCTCAGAACATCTCAGTCCAGAAAAGCGCAGTGCTAGGAACAGCTAAGATACTGCAGGACCCTCAAGCTACCAGGCCTCTGGTAGAAGACCAGAGCTTAGAGGGGTGTTTTTCTTTTTCCTATATTTAATTTTTTGAAACCAATGAAACAGTGGGCCCTGAAACTTTATTCTTTCAGGGTTTCATTTTTTGAATGGAATTACAGAAATGAATACATTTTTCTGGGATATTCAATTTTTTTTGGAAAGGGTTTGTATTTATAGTATGCATCTCAAAATAACACAAGTCAAAAAAGGGCTTTTCATAGCTTGTTACAGCGAATGAAAGAAAACCCCAGAGCCAGAAACCTGCTCAGCCTTCGTCCTTCCAAACAGAAGCTGGTACTTACTGGTTCTTTCTTTACGGACCACATACGCAGCAACCATCCAGCTCAGGCCTGTGACTGAGACCAGCGCTCCGATGTGCAAGAAAGGTGCTGTGGACTAATGACAACAATGACATTGAGTGTTTCACAGCAGTAAACAGGGAGACAGACAGCTGATCACTGATTATCAAAAAGCTTTAACTAGTATGGAGGAAAAATACTTTATTTTCAGACAAATACATTACAACTGACCATGTCCTGCCTGATTCTCTGTTTTTGCATCCAGTTACTCAAAATGCAGTTTCTAAAGTTGGAGTCTTCATATTATATTATATTATATTATATTATATTATATTATATTATTCTCCGCAACAGGTTGAAGCTCATTAAGAGACCAATTCACTTAGAAAAATAGTAAATAAATAAATAAAAATCGTCAAATAAACATACCTAATAAAATATGATAAAACAGAGAATTTTCTAGTTTAAAGGGAGTGATTTCAAGTTGTCACAAACCTTTGATATGTATTAAAAAGAAAGATTTAAAAATACAGAGTCAAGTCAGGGTGAAAACAGGAAAAGATAGAAGTATTTGTCAACATGCAAATACGACAAAACATGCCATATTTAACTGTTAAAACACAATGATATGATTTTATTGATTGTATTGATTGCAACTGTTTTATGGCAAATGTCTTCTCTGTTATTTTTAGTATAGACCAACCTGCAGTGATATAAGCAGGATGTCCAACTCATCTTCCCATATGTCATCAACAGAAACGATTCCAGAGATCGTGATGAGCAGCGTAGCTGACACTCCAATCTGTGAAGAGCAGACAGGTAAGGCTGATGCCCAAGTACTCACTGGAATGAGTGGAGCACCAATGTCAGAGCTTATTCACAGCACCTTGTGAACCCAGTACAGATTGAGTTGTTGTCCCAAAGATACATGAAAAAGTGCTAAAATCTGAAAAAGAACAAATATTCAGCAAGTCAAAACATCAACAAGAGCAAGTCATGGTGTGGTGTTGGATAACTGACCAGTAGAAAGCTGACATAGCTGAGTCCGAGGGTGGTGGATGTAAGGATGGGTATGGTTTCATCCTTCCATTCTCCAGAACGGTTGTACACCAACCTGGTGTGCGAAAGGACAGTTCAGTCATCTTCCATGTGTTGGTGGGATCACCACTCGGATCAGAAACAGCTTTTCAGTTATCAAAATCCCAAAATGAAAATGACAACAGTCACTCACCAGTTGAAGTCATTGAAATCATTTTGAGCAACCAGCCAGAAGTAGGTCCAAAGGAGGAGCAATAGGAAGGAACTGCACAGTAGAAGGAACCATGCACACTCCCACTGGGAAGAAAATACAAAGCAGCAGTCTTTGTCAAAAAAAAAAAAAAGATAAATCCAAACTCAAAATCTGCCAGAAACAACAGCAGAGTCAGATGCATTCAATGACTCAGTCATTGATCATGTTTTTCACAGTTTTTTTTACACACTTCTTTACTAGAGTTGTGTATCTTTTCCTCTCATGATACAATACACATATTAATACATGCTCCACGAATCAATAAAAGAATCAACTAACCAAACAATACAGTCCAATTCTTTTACCTACATGGATGCAATCTAGATATTTATTGTTCATTTGATATCTAAAAGAATATGTACATTTACAACATAAATATATGTTTATATATATATTTTTTTACCTTAGACAAAATAAATACCTTTTAATAAAGAAACTTTTTCTGGCACTTTAAATCAACAAAAGCAAACTGTTTCTGACAAAACAGTTTCAAATCTGACATTTTGTTTTTTTTTTTATTGTTTTGTTCTTTGTGGTAAAAAAATGTTTCAGAATAATTTATTCAGGTATTGTCTGCAGTGCTGTGAAACAAAGGGTTATATATACATACATATACAACCCACATCCCTCATTGTGGTTCACTTTCAGAAAGTTGGAATTGATCAATATTTAACTCCCCAATCGATTTTATACCTTTTTTACCAACAAAACCTTGTTTGTACCTGCAGTTTTTAACCAATACTGCTGTCCCAGTACTAAATACAGTTTTCACACGTATCTGTAAAATTTACATCCCTATTCTTATTTCAAGTAACAGTACAAATAACTGTGATGTTTTGGTGCATGAATAATAGGGTCCAGTAAAAGTTATTGATTACACCAAACTTTTCAGCTATTTTATTCATGTTTTATTTACTTCTTTATAAAAAAATAATTTAAAAAAACCCTTAGCCTAATCATTGTCATGTGGCGCCCCCTCCAGCAGATGGTGCCCTAGTCAGCCGCCTAGGTCGCCTATTCCCAGGGCCGGCCCTGCTGTCATGTGAATCAGAGAGTGAGGGTGTTTTTTTGTTGCTTTGTTCACAATTATTTGAACGGATAATGAATCAACTGGCCCAAAATTTGACAAAAACGTGAGACAACTGTGTCTTACTAGGACTCTGCAGTCTCTACATTCATCTGTTGGAAAAAAACCACACATCTGTAAATGTGTGTTTCTGCAACAGTCCCCAGAGGTTGTTTGGTGGTGTCTTCCTAGCTCTAGTTTTGCTTTCAAAAGTGCTTCATTCTTGAAGCCAAAAAGGGTGGGGTCAGCTTCAGCCCTAAAAAGCGTTACCCGGGAAAATTCACTGTTGTTCCAGTTCTTAGGACTGACTCACAAAAAGCTCTTCGCAAATGTTTTCATTCTTTAACACATCATCTCTTCCTAATCTTTTAGTTTAGCTGCTTACTTTAGTCTCAAGCTCCACTTTTCCTGTATTTTCATCAGAGGCCATCTCCTCTTGGGTTTTTGTTTCCTTGCACTTCCTTGTTGGACACATGCTGTAAGGTTTGTAAAAACATCCCTGGTGAATCCACAGCAGATGCTGCTACTGAAAGGAGCTTTTTACGATTTACTTCTTCTGTCCTAACATGTGTGGCATGAAGCAAAGTCTGTCCAATGGTCAAGGACACTTCCCTTCAGTAGTTAACAGGATTAAGAACTAATCTCATGTGAGGGGGAGGTGCAGACAATGATAGTTAAGCCAACAGATCCTGCAGACCAGTGATCAGCTTTGCACAGCACTATGCCTGCACAAACCCACAGTTTATATAAGGGACCTGTTACGGATGAAGGATGGCACAAAGTCAGAAACTACCCTAATATTGAGGCTGCTGCTGTTTGCTTACTGTGTGCTCATTTTCCTGTATGCATGTATTAGTACATCCTGTTGGGTTTATAGAAGCCATTTTTTCTCAGAAAAACAGAGACCACAAGCAGCACGAAGGAAATCCTCCTGTGAGTAGTGCAGGTGGAACCATGACAAGAAACTATACTACCTACTATTTTGATGTGGTGCTGCAGATACTTAGCACAGCAGCACATGACTTTAAACAAGCAGGAGGCTCCGACCTGAAGTGGACCAGCAGAAGCATCAAGAGGCTCCACACTTGCTCCGATAAACAAGACCTTTTCTGGATAAACCACACCTCTAAGAGAACAAGTTCCTCAATGTCCTGCTCCTGGTTTTCTACGTCACATACTTGTACGATCACAAATTTAAAGTGACTGGCCAATATCAAGTGAATGTTTGAAATCAATGTTGTGAAAAAAATCTAAACTGCTAATAACTGCTTTGCTTTAGTTCACCTCAATGAACAGACAGAGAAAAACATCTTCAGTTTCACATTTTAATCCCCAAATACAGGGAGCAGACGGAGAACTGACTAAAGCTGCATTCACACCAGACGCGACTTGTGTGGCAGGGGGATAGAGTTTCAGTGTTAAGTTACACATGCAATCTGAGGTCCTGCAGCGTGATTCTAGTGTCGGGCGCGATGTGTCAGTCTGGAAGCAGCGAGGCACGATTTGGTTGGCAGGGTGAAAATCTGAAGTTTGGAATCAGGGACTCAGCTTTGGGCATGTGACATTTCAGTGACTCGATCAGAGCGTAAAAAACAAATCAACATGGCTGCTCGATGCAGTGTTTTTGTCCTGAACGTCCATCCATTTTCCTAACCCGCCTAACCTGCAGGCAGGATACATCCTGGACAGTTTGCCAGTTGGTCACAGAGCCCATGGATCGGGAGCGATTGACCCCGCTACACTAGCCAAACGACTGGTGCTAGCGAGCTAGCGAGGGTCCAGCAGAGCTAGTGAGGTCCGCTGCAGAAGGTCCAGCAGAGTTTGCCAAATCTGCTGGGCAGCGGAACTTGAGGTTGAGATGTTTTCTTATTTTCATTAAGACAATAATAAAAAAAAAAATCCTCCAGTTGTTTTTTTTTTTATTTTTCCTGGGGGGTTAATGTGGGACAGAAATTCTTCAAACTGGGCCACAGAGAGACGGAAGTAACATTTAAAACGGCCGTCATCCAGGCAAACCTCTGCAGTAAATGGTGAAACTCACCGTGCTGCCGTCTAAATGATACTCTGAACCCAAAAACAGCGACGAGCTTGCCGGCGCCTCTGTAGAGCTCTCCAAAACACATAAACGCAACTCAACATCCTCCAAACTTTCCGTAATGTGGCAACAAATGAGGTCCATTAAAATTTTGGAGGTCACTCGGCCTGGGCGTCAAAGTCTCAAGGATATTTTAGGCCAGGCGTCGAGCAGAAAATTTGATGCACAGCAAGAGAGGCGGCTGGCGTGAATTTGACGCGCGAATGGTGTCCGGTGTGAATGCAGCTTTAGGAAGAACAAAGGAAACTGCAGGAAGCCTGGATCAGAGACTGAATCCTATCTGGATCTGCCCATCTCACTCCGATTTAGGGAAACAAAGCTGTTTATTTGAACTGCAAAGTAAGATCAATGAAGTCAAGTTTGGTCTACAATGCTGCTTGTAGTCATGCAAAAGAAACAATGTTTTCACAGAAAGCTAAAGGTCAAGCAAATCGAAGAGACCCAGAGCACCAGCCTCTATCATGCAGGCCTTGTGCAGAAGAACCATTTAGGACATCAAGTCCAGGTGCCACATGCTCATGCACCTGGACTTGATGCTCATGCACCTGGACATCAAGTCCAGGTGCATGAGCATGTGGCACAGCTCCTGCACACCCGTAGCCCTCCAGCACAATGTTGGGACTGCTGAGAAGATCATTGACCTTCCCGTCTCTACCTTCAGAACTTTTACTCCACTCATCTCTGCTGTAGAGCTCTCAGTATCGTGGGTGATCACACACATCCCTCACACCACCTCTTAAGTTTGCTACAATTGAGAAGAAGACTGTGAAGTCTCTGGGCCACAGCCACCATATGCCCTCCTTCGTCACCTGTCCTCCCAGCCTTTGCTGGTCCACAGCTCAACTCTTTTTGACTCTATATGTTATGTACTGTTTATGTTGATTTCTTTCTCTACCGCTTGGCCTAGCGAGGGATGGAATTATCGAGGTGGGATCTAGTCATTGTTTTGCAAGTCGCAAGTAAGTCTCAAGTTTTTGTTCTCAAGTCAGTCAAGTCCCAAGTCAAAAGAGATCAAGTCCAAAGTCGAGTCGCATCAAGTCCCAACATTGAATGTTTCAAGTCTTTGCAAGTCATTTCAATGAAAGAGTATTATTATTTAAAGACCATGTGTGCTTTTAGGAACTGTATTTATTTCTCAACATTTTATAAACACTATAGGTAAAAATCCAAAAGGATTTCTCTTTAACGACAACCCACTTTACCACGTTATCCCCTCACCACAGACCAGTTTGTGGCTGATGAGGCACTTTTCTTTCAGAATCAGATTTACAAAAAAATGAACTGAGATACATTTACCAGCTACTGATTCGGTTTCATATCAGCAACTTTTAATAAACATAGTAGATAATATTGGACCGAGGAAGAATGTAAAATTCATTCATTGTCCTGAATACAAAATTTCTCATGTTAACCTACTGTCAAAAATACGTCACAGGGTCAACTAAATGTTGTATATTTTAATAATTGTACAGGAAATTGTACAGGAAATACGTAGAATACAGAGATTTTGAGTATATTCATGAATAAATTAATTAGAATCCTTTAAATTGCATTTATAGAATAGATTAGTGAACAAATATTTTTATCATAAGCACACGGCTCATGACAGCTGTATCACTAAAACACACATACACACCCACCACACATGCTTACTAAAAATCTTTAAAGCAGCAAAAAAAAAAAAAAAAAAAACTCACAGACAAATACAAACGTCATTAAATCGTTAAATAAAAGTGTCAAATATTATTTAAAATTGGCATTAAATGAATACAATTGGAAATTAATAAATACATGTTTACATTTATGAGGCATTAAAATGTTTAAATTGCCATTAAAAAGCACATTTAAATATTTAATGACATATTTCACTATTTCATGGTCCTAGTGTGGACTGGCAGTAAATGTGTTTGATATGAAATTATCAAGTAAATGTGTCATTAATTATTTAAACAAGTAAGTAAAAGTGTAATTAAATGTGTCAATATTTCATTAAGATTCAATTTTACATTATTAAAAAACATATGTATTTATTTCATGATGTAATTAAACACAAACCACAAAACAACACAAGAGCAATGGAGTAAAAATGATCAGAGTTAGGCTTGCCCTCTGAGTTTGATAGGACAGATAACGTAATGAAATGCTGCAAACATGAAATAAATTCATGTTTCTTAAATCATTTAAATTTTACTTTTAATGAAAATCGACACATTTAAAGGCAATTTTAATTAGTTATTTCCAATTTTAAATAATTGATAACACATTTATTTAATAATTTCATATTAAGTATATTTTGTCCCCTCCAGCCCACACTGGGAAATAATTAATTTAAATAATTAAGTTTTGGACAGTTTTGGACACCTGTCTACAGCTAGAATTCTGCCCCTCAAAGACCTGTTAGTCTGCCTTTAAACAGTCCACCTCCACTCAAGAAGCACCTGTTTGAGGTGTTTAGCTGCATTAAGACACCTGTCCTACTATTACAATCAGTAAGACTCCAACTGCTAACATGGCCAAGACCAAGGAGCTGTCCAAAGCCACCAGAGACAAAATTGTAGTCTTTCTTTGTCCAGATTTGCTGCTTTCAGTTAAAGTCAACCTCTGATTATCTTTTTATCTATTGTCAAAGTGTTCCCAGTGGTATTTTAATAATGATTATGATCTTTTGTTTCACCAAAATAAAAAAAGTTTTCTAGAACATAGTTTTTGTAGAGCGGCAGGAGTTCATTAGAAATTCACCTGCAAGTTGTATGTCCTCCATCATGAGAAAAATGCAACATGAACATGGTAAAAACACAATTTTCACCGGAGTGGGTCTTTAAACAATGGACACAAATCCTCACAGATATCTGGTTGTACAACACAAAGTTGTGTTTCAGTGTAGCAGCTTAAAAGTAAATTCTGGGGTCTTAGAAAATATGCACGTTTGTCTCTTCTTGCTATAAGACGAGCGTGCTTTATATGCACTTTGGTCTTGTAGCAACAAAACAGATTTTCTAAATGTCTGTAAGAATAAAATAACTTAGTGTTCATATGTGTATAATGGTGTCAAGACTTGAGATTTTACCACCTTACCTTGGAGCTGTCGTCTTGGGAACGCTGATACCGTTTCCAGCGGCAACCATAGATCCCAGTGACAAAGGACAGAAAGACCTGCTTCTCGTAGACCTGTAAGGGTTGGTGTTTCACCATGCTCCCTCAGCCGTAGAGCACCACCAATCCATCAACATCAGCCCACACTGGGCTGGAAACCCTGAAATAAAAGCAATATGTTACATGAGTACACCTCCAAACCAATTCAGTCTTTGTGCATAAAGAAACAGGAGTATTTTTGCAAAACTTGGGTTTGATTGCTTGAACATTTTTTGGGACAAAGACAGTAATGAGGATAAACCCACACCTAACTGAAAGGGAATTCAAGGCAGAATCCGAATTCTTTCCTTACCCCTCTGATTCTCCTTACCCAATTCAATTGTCATAAGGGGTGTCCAAGATCGTTTTTTTAGAGCGAAGGGACTTCAAGTTCTGTATCCCTCTGCCAGTAGAGGGATCAGGAGAACGCATTTGTTCACATGGGTGTGCTCTGAAGCACAGAAGTATACATTTAAATGTAAGTAATGACTTGTGGTTTTAGCATGACTTTTTAAAGCTATAAAATCGATTTTATGTATATTCCCAGCACTGGCAGCTACGCGCTAATGTAGCTAACCGATTGATGATGTCATTGAGGGTTAGTGTTGTCTGAATTCCAATACACTATTTTTCCATATCTCTCTGTTTGGAGGGCTAAATGTAGGGGTAGGGAGATGCCGTAGGGGTAGGGGAAGAATTCTGATTCAGCCCAAGTCTTCATGTAGGTATAACACTATTTCAACCCTGGAGAACCCAAAAACAAATTTCTTTTGGGCTTTTAAAGTAAATTTGAATATGTTTTTTGTTTGTTCATTTTGAGTAGCAGCAGTTAAAAGCATCCAAAAAATTAAAAACAATAAAAATAAACATATGAATAAATTAAATTTATCAATTTAAAAAACAAATAAATAAATAAAACAGCCACCAATCTTCACCGTGTGGGTTCTCCAGGCTTAAACAATCCCTCTTTAAACTTTTACAAAATGTGAAAGAAGGCAAGAAGAAATCAGAGGAAAAGCTGCACCCACAAATGGGCATGATCATGGACTGGGCGATATGAACTAAAAATAAAATCTCTGATTTTTGTCAAGCTACGTTTACACCGAGCACCCTTTGCGCGGCAGAGGCGGCCAGTTTCAATGTTAAGTCAATAGTACAGACAGGATCTGAGGTCCTGTGGCACCATTTGAGTGGCAGCAGCGATTTGAGTGGAGCGGTGCAATGTGGGTGGCGTGCCGGTGTTAAAAATATCTAAAATAATATAAATATCTGGTCACCGCATCGTGTCAACCAATCAAGTACTGATTCCCCTGGCTACTGTTGGATGAAGGCGGGTACACCCTTGACTGGGGTGCCCAAATCCAGGCTTCGAGGGCTGCTGGTTTTATTTTTATTCTTATTTGCTGTTGATCACCTGGATCAGGTGTGTTTAGCCAATAAAGAGCTTCAATGGCAGCTTGGTTGGGAAACATGCAGGACACTGACCCTCAAGGCCTGGATTTAGGCACCCCTGCTTTAGACTGTCTATGGCACTAGAGCCAGTGGAGCTGAAGCAATAGCGAGCAATGCTCGCTATGCTGGTGTTGTACCAGACAGACAGCGAGGATGGAGAGGCAGCCTTCTGAACTTTATATTTTTCTTCTTTTCATCGAGACAATAATAAAAAAGGTCCTCCTTGATTTTATTCTTGTTTCTGCTTTTTGCCCTCTCAGGTTAATACACGACAGCAAACATTCAAACTCGGTCAGAGAGAGACGGAAACACAGCGGGAGCGGGCGTACAGAAGCAGCCCTGGTTGTGGGAGAGAAGCTCTCTGTACTGGGAGAATCTCTGAATGATCTGATGAACCCTAACATTATTGATCACCAATACTTTGTAGAACTCTTTATAATATATTAACCTGATTTATCAACATCATCAACGTCTTCCATGTATTGTAAATAGGATGCATACAAACACAGCAACATGTTGCATCAGGCTAAAAAACATTAGCTGGTAGCTGCTCCCACACATGGCCAGGGAAGCAAACTAAAAGAACACATTTTTGGACAGGCACTCAGCAGAGAATTCACAGCGTAGCGAAAGAGAGGCAGGTGACACAAATTTGCCATGCAAACTGCATTTGATGTAACTGCAGCTTAATTGGTCTTTTAAATATTTCTTTCTGGGCTGCACGGTGGCGCAGTGTTTAGTACTCTTGCCTCACATCAAAAAGACCCCCGGTTCAAGTCCCGGCTGAGGGACCTGAAACAGAATCACCAACGGGGGATCTTTCTGTGTGGCGTTTGCATGTTCTCCCCATGCATGTGAGTTTTCTCCGGGGACCCCGGCTTCCTCCCACCGTCCAAAAACATGCTTCATAGGTTCATTGGTGACTCTAAATTGTCCCTAGGTGTATGGGTGTGTGACTGTGGTCCTGCAACAGACTGGTGACCTGTCCAGGGTGTACCCTGCCTTTGCCCATGACTGGCTGGGTTAGGCACCCGCACCCCTGTGTGACAAAATGGGTTTAAAAAGTGGATGGAAGAAATGTTTTTGCTCCCTTTACTTTATTTAACAGAAGTTACAAATGACACAATATATTTCACAAACACACCTGTTTTAACATCTTATTTGGGAGTTGACCTGAACACAAAATACAAGTTTTAAAAAAGCTCCTGAAACAATGTGGCCGGTGTTTTGAGAGCTGCCGCTGGCTTGTGCATCTCGTAGAAAGCAGCACTTCTGAAAGTCCAGCTGAAACAAAGCTGCCTCTCCTTTCGATGTTTAGCTGGCCTTTTATTCGTCCAGAAGCTGAAGTTCACCTGAGAGTGTCCTTCCCTGAGCTTCCATGCCAGCTCCTGTAAGGAACTTGGACCCACATTGCTTTGGTAGAACTGTCCTTGGAGTTGGAATGCTGCTTAGATGACAGCTCAATAATCCACTAAATCTCTGCAACCCACTTCCACATAGCCTTAACCAGATGGGTTCCTTGTCTTTATGTCAGAAATGGTCTTCTCTTTTCACTCCTTCATCTAAGTTCCATAGGCAGGCATTATTTATGTGTCTAATCTGTAGTTTCTGTCTGAGAAAAAAAAAAAAAAAACAGGTGTTCCTGTGCTTACAGGAAGTAGCAGAAACAAAGCTGAGATTAGCAGGAGTCCAGCTTTTGTCATCAGCGTGCAGTAAACAGGTAGTCAGCCACACAGCCTCTGCAGGACCTGTCAGCTGAGCTGAACAAACATTCACTGCAGCATGCAGGTCTCCCTGCAGGAGGCCAGAGAGAAGTTTTAACCAAGTCTTAACGCTGAAGTCCTCTCATCTTCAGACATGTATATGGACAATTTAGGTTTGATTCATTTTGTTACGAACATAAACGGATCTCTTCACCGTCCATGATGTCCATCATGTTAAAGAAACTAGTCATCTGAACAAAATGCACATGGATGAGCTGTACTGTGATCCCTGAAGGATCCGAGCTGCTTCCTCTTTACCTCCTTCACAGACTCTACCCTCTTTATATAGCGTCCTAATAGGATTTTGGTGAAATGAGAAACACAGTGAAGAAACACAAGACCGATGATTCTGGATAATCTGAGGAAGAGCAAACTCACCGCGCCTCCTCTTCCTCTTCAGCTCGGAAACAGAAAGAATGTCAAAAAGAATCCCCGAAATCTCTGAACGCTCGTGCCACGGGTCTCTCGCGGATTCAAAGCCTCTAAGTGGTGCGCGCGCTAAGACCTGTTGAGTGTGCGTGCACGCGCCTCCTGCTGCCTACTGTCACACATGCGACTCATTGTGGGCGGGGTCAGGGAAGATAGTGCGAGTTGAACGTGCGCAGAGGCTCGTCTGACTTCTGGGTCTGAATTGAGACTTTAGCATGGAATGTGACAACGGTTTGTCTTTTTGAAACAACAGCACTCAAAGTTTTACTTGAAGACAAAAGTTTGCTGAGGAGAATTCAGCATCACACAATACCAAAACGTGCAACTCTCTCTATCTCTCTCTCTCACTCACTCACTCTCTCTCACACTCACTCACTCACTCACTCACTCACTTTCTCTCACTTAGTCAGTCAGTCAGTCACTCTCTCTCTAACTTACTCACTCTCTAAATCACTCACTCACTCACTCTCTCTCTCTCTCTAGATCACTCACTCACTCACTCTCTCTCTCTCTCTAGATCACTCACTCACTCAGT
>BSAI01000201.1:1553650-1588006 GCA_036245035.1 Adrianichthys oophorus | reverse complement strand
GCTTTTAAGATTTACCACCTGAATACAGCAGCAGGAGCGTGCCCTCCCTGTAAGCATACTCACAAACATATAATTCTTCATGGTTACAGTATAGTCTTCATAAACGTTTCATATCTTTTTTCATATTGCACCATCAAGAATGGGACACAAAGATCAACAGAGATTCATTTTCCTAATTAAAATCAGATATGTGCAAACATGACTAAGACTTTATTAACCAAACCAATTTTTCCCTGTAATACCCACAAATAAAAGTGATTTCTCTCTCATATATATATTTATCGTAGTAAGAATAATAAATCTTCACATTGGATCATTTCAGAGACAGAATGCTGGACCAGGCCATCAAGCCGCCTTCAGAACCACTGTTGTCTTTCCTTGTTCAGTCCCCATGCATCCATAGGAAATAGATTTTTGTATTTTTCAAAAAAAGGTAACAATTTAAGAGCAGCTGGAAAGTTTTGGACCGGAGTCGATCTGCTGAGCTGTCCTTCCGAGCTTCAGAAGAATATTCCCAATGAAAAATGACTCCAAAGCGTCATCGTCCTCTGCAGGAACCACAAATAAAAAACATGTCCGGCTCCTTATGAAAATATTGTCGTAACGGTAGATCATTCGGTGCTCAATAATGAATTATTAATTGCTGACAGCTAACAATTATTAACGGCTGATCAACTAGAAAGAATGAGGAATAAATAACGCTCCCTTGTTAGTTTGGCAAAGCTCCGATGAGGAAGTTTCTTCTGAGGAGAACAAAGAAGCAAAATAGACAAAAAAAACAGTCAAAGGAATCTAAAATAAATAAAAGCAGATTAGTAAAAGGAGCCCGTCCCTGGAGGGGGGCACATATGTACACAACTGCGTGGTGAAAGTCAGTTTACTGCACTTGAGTGTTAAGTCCAGTGTCAGGGTGAGCGCGCCCCCCCGCGCTCCTGCTGTTATACCAGCGTGTAGGACTTGGCATAGGGGTTGCTGCTCTGCTTTAGGTGTCCTCTGGAGTCCAGCAGGGACTCCTGGGAGGTGCTGAGCTTGGCAGCCTGGGCCAGCTCTGAGCCCTCCCTGTGGGGGAGTGTTGTTGCTGAGCCTGGCTGCCACTGGGCCACTGAGTCCCTGCTGGCCTGGGGGGCCTCTGTGGGCGTTGGAGGGGCCATGCGAGAAGGTCGCTTCAGAGAGCGGCTTTTCTGAGGCTCCAGACAGGTCTGACCCATGGCTGCTCTCTCCCCTCCCGCTGCCCCCCTGGATGACCCCGAGCAGGACATGCCTCTGTTCAACAGGAAGTCCATGCGTAGATATGGAGGAAGGTGGACGAGCTCGCCCCCTGCAGGATGACAAACACAGCACTGTCATTGAAACAGAAAAGGTGAGGACTTCAGAGGACTCCCTGAAAGATGGAGGAAGCGGTGGAGCCCAGCAGAGCATGAAACCTGTTTGACCACAGGATTACATCACTCCCAACACGAACCATAAACTCATTTCTTACAAAATTATCACCATTCTGAATTCTGCTGTTCTAGTTTGAGCAGAATGTTCCATTCAAAATGTGTGAATGAAGCAAAGTATCTCTATGGGGATGTTTTTCCCCGAGGAATTAACATCATAATACACTTAAAAGCTCAAAAAAGTGGCCTTCGTATGACATTTAAATAAAAAACAATCAAATTCAGGCTGTTATGAATACTTTTGATAATGATGTAGTATTTCTGCATGTCTGCTCTTTTATTTAGCTTGAATACATGTTCATTTTTAACCATTTCCATTTTTTATTTAGAAAACATTCTTAGGCCGAATTTGAATCCCGCCCCCCCCAATTGAAGGGGCATTTGAAGCTGTAGTGGTGTCCGAATGTGTTTTTTAAGGGGACGGGGTGGGGACTTAAGGCTGATGATCCCTGTCAGGCGGGTGATCCAGGTCGCGCTGTGCCGCGGACAGAGAAACACATTTCGTCACGTGGGGGTGCTCTTATACAAAGAGATTTACCTCCATTTGGAAGGTTAAATGTAGCGGTAGGGTGACGCTGCAGAGGAAGGATTTGGATTGGGCCTTACTTTTGTTCCTGAAATGAACTCCTCCATTCTCTCTTCATGCAGAAACAGCAGAGGCTGATTAATGGTTTTAAGCCAAGCAGAAGTTCCAGAATGCTTCACTGCTTTTCAGGCCTGATAGTGAGGACAATTTTCATCACTGCTTCATAATAGATGGTGTAGAATGTGTGTTTGTGACAAAATCCACGTTAGTCAGAGGAGTTGGACCAGAGCAGAGGTGAATCTGATCTCACTTGTTATCAGTGTTACACTGAAGGCACAAAAGCTGCAACAGAATGAAGGAAAACAGGAAAAACTGAAGGGAAATAGAGATGTTTGAGTCAGGTTTCGATCAAGCTGGATCATATGAGAGATCTTTGATAGATTTAGTGGTTATTTTAGATCCACGGTAACTGTTAAGAGGGTGATGAGTGTTCATGAGCAGCTAAAGTGAAGCTCAGCGGGCTGCAGGACAGCCTGGCCTTACCCGGTCTGTGGGCCTTGGGCACAGCCATGTTCATGACCCGGCTGACATCCTGAGGCTTGGGCGGAGAGGCCGTGAAGCGGCAGATGCCAGACTCGGATGGAGTGCTGGAGGTCAGGCTGTCGGTGTAGTCGTTGGTGCCGGCCGTCATCTGCTCTGATGATGTGTCAGAGATGAAGCACTCTGTGATGGTGAACTTGGCGTGGCGAAGCTGCTCCTCCATCTTGGCATGCTCGTAGGCTCTGGCCAGCTCCTCGTAGGTGGAGGAGGCACTCTCTGTTGACACCATGCTGCTGCGTGCTCGGTCTGGACGGATGTGAGTGAAGGGTTAGTGACAGGAGTTAGTCAGAGTTAGGAGAGAGGAGTGTTTGTGCTTGGGACGAGCTGCACCTGTGTCCTGAGATGGGCTCACGCTGTAGCTGTCACTCTCCTTGTCCACTGAACCTGCCACTCTGGGGGTGGGCAGCCTCCAGTCAGTGCTGAGTGTGTGCGAGGAGACAGGGGGATGGGGACGGTTCAGGGTCCACTGGCTAGCATAGCGGTTGCGGGCTGCAGGGCCGGCCTTCGCTGTGCGGCGGGCAGTGGGGTCTAAAAATGAAACGATTTGAAACAAGCTGGAGTGAGAGGCAAGGAAAGGAAGGAATTTTCTTTTTCAGTGGGATGGTTACTATTTCTTAAAGACTTAATCAGTCTGATCATCAATTTTATTTTCAGATTTCATTTGAAACTTATTTTGATTGTGAAAAATAGCTTTCATGCATCTACTTTCTGTGCATGCACACATGGGGTCAAAGGTGAGGGCATGGAGAATGAGGAGAAGCCTGCTGGGACATGAATTACAAAACTACAAGTTATTTGAAATAAAAAAAAGGGTCCGTACTGGACTTACTGGTTCCTGGTCTGGCATCAGACACATCAACCAGAGGGCCGGTGGCCTGGGACAGAGACTGGTAGTGGACGGTGTGAGTGACTGTGGACGACTTCTGCTTCTGCGTCTCCCCAAAGTCGTTGTCTGTCAGTAAGACTGTGGAGCGGTCATCTGTAGGACACAAAGAGCAGCTCAGCTCTGCATCACCTTTAGTTCTCACAGACATGGCGCTCGGCTCATTCCTTCAGCTCACCAACAGTCTCCATGGTGTCCCGCTCCTCGATGAGCAGCTGCGCTCTGGGAATGTCGATGTGCATGCGCAGCGTCTGCTGCTGCTTGTTGATTGGCTCTGCTGGACGTGTGTTTTTACTGGGGGGGGGAGAACAAAAACTTTCTTGTGAGGATTTTCACAAACTCTGTCCAAACTAAACTGGTAACACAACAGAGACACTAACCTCATGAGCATCTCAGCCAAGCTTTTAGCATCTGAACAAAGACAGAAATGTGTTTATCAGCAAATGCAAACGAGAGAGAACCCTGTGAGGAACCTGAGCACCCCCATCTCACCACGCAGCCTCTTCAGCCGCTGCTCCCTCCTCCTTCGCCTCAGCATCAGCAGCCCGATGAAGACTACGACCATGCCCACCAGCACGCAGGAGATAGTCACCATCATCTTCAAACCTTCGCCTCTGCTGGAGTTTTCCTCACTGACATTTGGCGCCTTCACTAAGGGAGCGATGGTGCCTGTGGGTGGGGGCGTCATGTGACAATGTTACCACGGAGGTGTGTGAGGCTGGTGTGAAGCTTTGTGTCTGAACTGATGGAGACCCACTCACACTTTCGGGGATGCAGAAACCTTCAAATTACTATTGAACTGCAGCTTTCAACTCAAAAACTATGTAAAAAGGATTTTTTGGAGATATTTTCCAAAACTTGATGTGTCTGCACTTCTTGTTTCCATTTAAGAGAACGGTCCTGACATTGTTGGTGAAACATGTGAGCGGCTCACAGTCTTCCTCACCCTGCACAAAAGCCACTTCCTGCACTTCTTTTGAATATCGTCATTCATGTGTTTTTGCGTAATCGAGGGCTTTAGCCAGTTGGTGCAACTTAAATGAAAGCATGGGAACTTACTGCCATCGTAGCTGAGCGTGGCAAACTTGACTCTCTTCTCTGCATAGCCAGCACTGTTGTAGACCTTCATCTGTAGCTCATACCACGTGGCCTCCTGAAGGTCATACAGAACGTAACTCTTGGTGAGGGAGGTGCGCTGTGCCGTTGTCCATGTGGGTGAGTCTGCAGCTCGGTACTCCAGTGTGAAGGAAGTTATTGGACATCCGCCATTGTTCCAGCCGCTGAGGTTGAGCTTGACTCTGGTGGCGTTGATGCTGGTGAAGAGCTCCTGCTCTTTTGAGTACTGGGGTTCTGTGTGGGAGGAGACACATTCAGAGCATTTGTTGGTCTTGTGTGGATAAAAATCTGACACAAATAATTAACGCGTTTACAAAACATTTTACATCCCAGAAACACAATGAGTTTGTAAAACAAGCAGGGGAAGATGCATCCATCCATCTGTCCATCTGTCCATCCATCCATCCATCCATCCATCCATCCATCCGTCTGTCCATCCGTCCATCCATCGGAGTTATCCATCCATACAGTTTTGATCCAGATACCAGCTCAGACGAAAAAAATGAAGACGTTAATGGAGCTATTTGTTTTCAAGTGGAGAATTGTAGCTGAGAAGGGAGACCATGGCAGTTGTTGTGTCAACCCGAGCTTTTTGTGAGCCGCGAGTTTTCATCTGCTTCTGATGCAACGTGATTTGAAAAAAGACTTACTCATTCTTTTATGTCCTCCATCATGAGTAAAAAAATGCAACAAGAACATGTGAAAAACACCTTGGAGTGGGTCTTTAAGCCTTTAACTATTCTTTAGCTAACCTGACGACTCTGTTCTTCTACTTCATTTTTGTTTCATTACAATAGAATGCGCATTAGTAAAGACGCTGCAGTGATCCGTAGATCAATCTTGAGCTTTCTCCTCTTAAATCAATCTTGACCTGAAGGGGGCATTTCGTATTTTTGCAGAAAACTGTGACTTCAGGCTTAAAAAAAGCTGATTCTCATCTTGTTCAGATGATCTCAAACCCAGATCTGATTCTTACAGCAAAAAGTGCAGTTAAACAAAAAGCTATTTAGAAACCTTTGTGGTCAGTCGCAAGAGATGGTATGAAGGGAATCTTTGTTGTAATTTGTAAAAATAAAAAAAATAAAATTGTGTTCCTACCTTTCCCATGGGTCTTTGCTTCAATGATCTCACTGATGCGGCCTGGACCAACTGCATTCTGGGCGGTGAGGGTGAACTTGTACCATGTGCCACACTTGAGGTTTTCCAGCCGATAGGAGCGCTCACTGGGGCTGATGGCGAAGTTCCCCCATTGCTCGCTGTTGTCCTCGGAGTACTGCAGGATGTAGCCTGGAGGAGAACAGCAGCAGAGCATCAGCCTCCGGTTCAAACCAGAACTTTAAAGAGCTGAACTCTGACTGACCTCTGATGGAGCTGCCGCCGTTGTCTCCCGGTATCCAGGACAGGGTGATAGATGTGGTGGTTGTCTTGGTCACAGTGAGGCGAGGTTGGTCAGGAGGAACTAGTTCATAAGAAATGATTTATGTTATAAAGGGTGATTAGCTGCTGGATTACTGTGGGAGCTGATCAGGTCCAGTTTCTCTAACTCTACCTTGAACCTGCAGATTGAGGACAATTTTGTCCAAGCCAAAGCTGTTACTGGCCCCACAGGTATAGTTCCCAGAATCCTCTGCTTTAACTGTGCGGATAACAAGACTACCGTTTCCTTGGACGCTGCGCCGGCTGTCAATCACAACGGGTGCAGGGCTCTCATTGCTGCAGAGTAGAGAGTTCACGCACGTTAATCTTGAACCGAGATCTTTGCTATGGTTGTGTTGCAGTTTTCCTCACATGTCCTTGAGCCACTTGATGGTTGGTGATGGATCTCCAACAGCTTTGCAGGGCAGCACGATGTCTCGCATCCAGGGAGTGGTTACTGTCCGGTTGAAGGTCAGGATCCGAGCTGGAGCTGCAAAACACACAGACGATTGGACGATATGTCTCTGTATCCACTGTATCTGCAGATGGATGGATGCATCCATCTGCAAAACTTGGCGCCCTGTCCAGGGTGTACCCGCCTTCGCCCAACAGCAGCTGGGATAGGTTCCAGCAGCCTCATGACTTAAAGGGATTTAGCAAGTTCTGAAGCTGGATGGATGGATGGGTACTGTGAAGCTCAGCCATCTGGAGAAAGCTGAGTAGAGTTACTATTCCTGGATGGATGGATAGAAGTTTTTCATTGTTGCCTAATTTCAGAGTTTAATTCAGAATAAAATGAGAAGCCTCAGTTGTCTCAAGTACTAAATTTCATGATAGAAGAGAGAAAAAAGGCTCCATGAAAATAACCGGAACATTCAAACAGCTCTCTGATAAAGCTGTAAAGGAAGCCCCGCCCACCTTCAGCCATGGGTTTAACAGTGATGACCTCGCTGGCGTTTCCACGGCCTGCAGCGGTCACAGCCACCACCCAGATGCTGTACTGCCTGTTCCTGCTCAGGTTGGGGATGCGGTAGAAGAACACGTCTGGTGCCGCCTCGAACTCGCTGCTCACCTGGACCATTAAAAGAGTTTTTTTTTAAATAAGGTTCTCCTTTTGCCATGTTTCATTTCATCTGTGTTTTTGTAAACCTGGTTTTGTGTTTTTGGTATTCTGAATAAAGCAAGAAAGCCAGCATTCATCCCAGCAGCTTTCCTTTTGCCACAGCTGCTGAGGCAGTTTGTGACCTCTGAGTTCCATTTCTCTGACATTCTCTGTATGATGTAAAGGATGTTTACAGTTTAGTGGTTTACCGTGGGGTGTGGGTTAGAGCAGAAAACCGTGTATTTCCTGATGATGCCGTTGACTTTAGAAGGAGGAAGCCAGGACACGAACACCACAGAGTTGGAGGCAGCGGCTGCCTTCACCCCTGCTGGAGGACCAGGAACTGAGAGCACAACACAAGAAACAACACGTTCACTGATGTGAAGCGAGCTTGTTATTTCTGACTCATTTAAGCACAAATTATTAGTATGAAGACAGAAAAATGTTTTCTAAAAGCTAATATGTCTACCATCTTCTTTGGTGCGGGTGTAAATCTGTTCACTGCGGACTCCGTCCCCCGCTCTGGTGAAGGTCAACACCTGGATGCTGTAGTTGGTGTATTTCTCTAAGCCGTCCAACTCCAGAGAGGGCTTTGACGTGGTCACGTTCCTGATTTCTCCCAGCTCTGAGCAGCAGAATCAAAGATGTAGTGATGAAAAACGTTTACACACTTCCTGTTTCTGCTGATCCAGATGCCAAAGAAGATGCATTGACCTTAGGATTTGTGGAGAACAAGCTCATATCTCATCAAGTGTTTACCAGAAAAGGCAGAATGAAAGGCCAAACATAAGACAAGTTCTGACAGATTCATCGGGGGGCCGTCCTGATGTTCAGTATCTATTTACATCAGCTGCACACCTGAGCAACTAACTTCTGTGCAGCTGTACAGCTATTAAAGCCTTCATCCATGAACCAGATGACCCATAATAGATCACACCTAAATAAATCTGCAACAGGTGTTGAGAGAGGTTAGCCCTTCACATTTCTATCTGCTGTATACTGTTTCCAGGCTGTCAGATTCCTGTTCTGAGGACGGTGCTGCATTTATCTGAGCAGAACCCACCTCCATCAGGCAGGTTGGCCCAGTAGATGACCCTGAAGCCCAGCAGGTTTCCGTTCAGAGCGTCTTTGGGAGGGGTCAGCCACGAGAGGGAGACGATCTCTGGGGACGTTGCAACAGCCTGGACGTTCTCTGGAGGTCGACTGGGCACTGAGGAGGAGGAGCAGGGCAGCTTCAGTCTCACACGCCAGTACCCTCTGACCACCACTAGGTGGTGACATTTACTCATAGATCTTTTGTCCTTGTAGTAAAGATGCAAACAGATTCAATCCACTTTGTTTAGAAGCTCTTTTAGGCAAGCAAACTGTGCTTTGCTAATGTGCTGCAGTCAGCACGTCAAAAAAAGTGCACTTAAGCATTACTACTACTAAAAACAACACAAGTTTCAAAGTAAACAAAAGTACACAATATAAAACTACATAAATAATAGGAAAACAGTGGAGATGCTGCAACTTTCATGCAGAAGTAGATTTATACTCTCCATTTAGCGCTTAGGAATCCGACAGAGGAACGTTCTAACCAATATTTAAAATATATCCTTAAACAAACGGGAGATTGCAGGAACCTGGAACAGCAGTCATACGATCATGTTTCCAGCTTCACAGCAGCTCTAGTTCACCTGCTGTGCTCTAGAGGACAGAGCGGCAGCACATCTGACCTGAAATAGGTTCACTGGACAACACGATAACCTTGGAGCACGGAAGGTCGCCAAATCTGTGAAGAGTGAGACATCCTACTCACCGTCCTCTAGCGTGGTAGCAGCCACCTCAGTGGAGGAAGGCCCCGTCCCGGCGCTGTTGCTGGCCTGCACCACCACGCCGTACTGAGTGAACTTCTTCAGGTTATCCAGGACCAGACTCTCTGCATTGTCCCCTGTGGTTTCCACACTGATCACACTGAACTGGTAGTTTCCACCAGAGCTGAACTCCCTGTAGCCCACCTGGTATCCTTTGATGGCGCCGTTTTGAAGGTGCTTCCTGGGCGGCTAGAACAGGAATCAGTGATGACAGCTGAAGCTGTTTCTCCAGCTCCCCAGAGCTCAGTTTAGGTTTCAACAAGAATACTTCACATTTTAGAAGATACTCTTGAACAAACCTATTGTTTCACACCAGATCTTCCAGGGATGGGCAACTCCAGGACTCGAAGGGCGCATTCCTGCATGTTTTCCAACATACCATGCTCTGGCATGTTTTAATTGGCTGGACACACCTGGAGCAGGTAATCAGTCATGAGTAGGGCTTGGATATCTGGAAATCCCTCGAGGCCTGGAGTTGCCTATCCCTGATATATGCGCCCCAGCACACATCAAAACACAGAGGAAACTCCACTTACCCTCCATGTGACTCTGAGGCTCTGAGACGAGAGGGCCTCCAGCTGAACGTCCTGAGGAGGTCCGTCAGGAGCTGAGATCAGATCAACGCATGCATCTCATTACAGGTTCAGACTAAATGTCTGTGTGATGCTGGAAGATCTGTTCCAGTTTTACTGCTGGACCAACCTGACAGCAAATACTCAAGCACAGCCCCCCCACAGAAACCACAAGGAAGAACAGAAGGACCTTGTTTCTTTCTCTCCATCATCATCATGATTACTGTTGTCATCATTTTTCAGATGAATGATTCAAAAAGTCACCAAATAATGCAGAGATTCATTCCTGAGCCTTTCATTTATATGAAAAAGGCAGTGAGTGAAGCTGAACAATCAAGAACATCAGTCGGATGTTTTTAGGATTTGTCATTGTGTTTGTTTTTTTATTTCATTTTGCAGACCGATTCAACCCCACTGGTTCTCTGAAACTGACTGGCTGTGAAGACTGTTCCTCAGAGCATCTCTGCTGAAGGTTCTTTGGTGTCTAAAAAACAAACACTGTCATTCAAACGGATTTTCCTTCTTTCTAAAACGGAGTTTTTTTGTAATCAGTGTGTGGGATTTTGAGGAGAGTGTGTGTTTTGAAGATGGGTCGGTGCTGATCTGACTGTGGGGGTCCAGTCTTACAGTGTGACATTTACGCCTAATTGAGCAGTTCTGCTTTTATCAGCGATGTGTTTAATGATGCAGCAGAGACCTCAGCTCTGCTGTGGCTCAGTCCTCACAAACCGGCTGCAGGTCTCACCTGCTTCGTCTGTGGTGATGGTGAGCTCGTTGCTGGCTTCGCTCTTGCCGATGAGATTCTTGGCAAACATGCGAATGTTGTAGGTGGAGGAGGGGTGTAGGTCGATGATGGTGGCCTGGTTGAGTTGAGGAGAAACATCTTTGGTCTTCTGAGCTGTCTCCCAGGAGGCTGAGCACAGAAAAAGGACTTTTTACTCAGGTCTCTAACTGACAGGGAGGGTCAAATGACCACCAGAGAATGCAGGCATCCCATCATGCACCGCCTCTCTTTAGGCGCTCTGTTTGGATCTAAAGGAGCTCTCTGGTACCTGATTTGTTTTTGCTCTCAATGTCAAAGCCTGTGATGGGGCTGTTGCCATCAAAACCCATGGTCCAGCGCAGAGCAATGGTTCTGTCCTTCACCTCTCGGATCTCCACCTCTGGAGGATCTGGAGGCTCTTTAGGACGCAAAGCCGTTCAACACACGGTTACAGGCCTGTCAGCGTTGCTGCACAGGAGGAAAGCTTGTTGAGCTGCTGCTCTACCTTGAACTGTGAGCTGGATGATTCCTCTGTCTTCACCGTATGAGTTGATGGCGTGGCAGGAAAAGAATCCTGAGTCCTCCCTCACTGTGGGCATGATCTGGCAGAAGCAGAGAGACAGTTATTTTCAGGCCAAAGCTCTGGATTCTGAACTCATGCATGTATTCTGCATGTTCAGATTTAGGCTGTCAGCTCTGGTACTGTGTCTCACAGCTCAGCTCTGCCTCCAGCTTCCATAAACTGTTGTCCGACATCTTTTGTTTCAAGTCTAGCATCTCACTATGTTTTTTTCATTATGTGTGAGGTCATGGGTTGTATGTGTTAACGGAGGGGAGGGGTGAAGTGAAGGCTGGGTTGGGTTTTTATTCAGTATGTTTTTGTTTTTAAATGTAAAGAGCTTCGAGTTGTGCAATGCATGAGAAGTGCTTTTATAAATAAAGTTTGACTTGATTTGTTTTTTAAAAATCTACAAATCTCACAATGTAATCTGAGTTTAAAAAAAGGAGGAACTTTTATTGAAAACAAAGAGCAACCGTTTTTATGCCTGAAGTGAATGCTTTGAAATGTCATTTATTTATATGTCATTTTCAATAAGGGATTAAACAAACTAAGTAACCGAGTGAGAAATCCTTTCATCAGCTCAGTGACGGTTTCACAGATTTGTAATCTTGAGCACCTCAGAACCCCACCGTGATCTGTCCCAAAGGTGTTCCAACAGAGGGCGCCACAAAGGTTCAAAGCTCCTCCTCTCACCTGCAGGGTGGAGACGACCTCATCGCCCGACTCCTTGACGGAAACCACATAGCGACTGGTCTCAGGGTTGATGATGCGCTCCTCCTTCTCCCAGCGCACCATGATGGGCTTCTCTCCATGGGCGGTGCAGCTCATCTTTTTCTCCTCTCCTTGCGTGGCCAGCGTGGTGTTCGGGTACGACGTGATCATGGCAGGGACTGTTGGACCACGAAGAAGGGTGTTAGATTCACAGAAGAAACCAGGTCCAACATGAAATCTGAGACAGTCTCCCACTCTATGCATCTGTTGAACTTATTAAGGTTTAGAGTTTCTGTTTTATCAAAGCAGACTACAGTTAAGGTCAGCTGATGACGGCAGGTTTATGCTCATCCAAAAGAAGCACTGAATTTGAAAAATCAAGAATTGATTCTAGAACTATGTGAGATGCTTTATTTATTTCAAATAAATGAACAAAATGAGCATTGCACAGTTGAAATAAAACAGAAAGAGAAGATTGCGTTGGTCCTCCTTTTAACCATCTAGTTCAACCTTCTAATTCCAAATACAACAGAGGTTATTTGCCATTTAAAGCCGAAGCTTAACCTTCAACACGCCAAAGCAAAAAGAAAGGTTCTGATTGGCCGATCAGAGGAGATTCCAGGTTTGTGTCACAAGTCAAAGTTCTGAATTTCTGTCTGTGGATCAGAGTTCCCTCGTGAAGATGTAAATGTGTTTGTTTTTGTGGGGGCTTGTATGAACCCTGGAAGAATATTTCTGAAGACAGATTATGTTTTTGCTGATGTCACTCTTTCACTCTTATGAATCACAAAATAATTCAGAACTTCCTTTTTTCCCCCAAATGCAGACATTTTATTTGTAAATTAAAATCCTAGATATTGGTGTAAACATGGTCTTACAACTACAACACATCTATAAAAAAACTGCAAGTAAGCATGGTAGTTTAGCGTTTCTTTCTGATAACATTTTCCTCACACACACACAAACACACAAGCCTCTGTCTAACAAACACCTTTGTCTTTTGGATTGGGGAAAGTTTCTTCATCATTTTGCATGTGGAGCCGTTTGTGGTCTCTGCTGTGGAAACGACGTCCCTAACACTGAACGCTCCAAATGCAATCTGCTAGAAACCTAAGGCGTGTAGTCCTTTTCACAGACTTTGAACAGTCTGGGTTAGCTCAAATGGCAAACATATTTCATGAGCTCGGGTTGATGCTGTGGGCTTTTGCTCAGTCCATTGAAACAGCCTTAAACTGACAAACTGGATTTACCTAAAAGCTAAAAACGTTCCGTTTCAAATTACATCCCTCACAACCGCAGACATGAGGACCTTAGAGGCGTTTCTGTCACAGTGACCTCTGACCTTCAGCTGACCAAGCTCCTGCAGAAAATTCATGGCTGAGCCCAACCCACTGTGACGCTCCCACTTGACTCTGTAGAGCTCCTGAAAGGACACTCTTTTGTCATCATCATCAGATCTCATTTGTGCAGCAACCACACTGTAATAGGAATGCATTGCTCATGGGTACTCTGCACCTCCAGTTCCTGACATGAAAACACAAAGGCTGAAAATGCAACACACAGAGCCTGAGAGCAAGTCAGCTTGCTTTGTGTTTGCGTGCACGAGCAGCTCCTTCATATTCAGTGGAGCCACAATGACCTGGCAGGAAAGGTGAGGAAACAAAAAAGGAAAGGAGGGAAAGGTAAGAGCCCCCCCCTCCCCAAATGAGCCAGGCTCAAACAAGAATCAGGAGCCATGCACACAGGTGTGCACGTTCCTTCACCATTTCAACCATTGTAGCATGTTTGGATTAACGCGCTGACATGGATGCATGGAAGGCGGGCGGCATGCTGCAGATGAAGCAGCGTTGCAGTCGTGTGCAGTAACAGCACAATGTGTCTAAAGTGGGAAAGAGGAGAAGCTGCTCCTCCACAGCAACCCAGAGGGCAGTGATGATGCGCTTGAGTCTGCAGGGGATGGTGGGGGATCGGCTGGCTGCTGATAGGCTACTCCCCAGAGACAAAAGACCCCCACCTTCATCACTCCCTCCCATCCTCCCTCTCTTCTCCCAGGCTCCTTTTCACCTGGCCAGGTTACCATGCCAACCAGCATCGGACATCCCCCCCCCACTTCACTGCTCTCACTGAAAGGGCTGTTTTTAACTGCCAGGAATAGAAAATGGACCTGCCATTGATTTCACTGGAGGATGATGATTACACAATCACACAATGAATGTCGCAATGCAGAAATAAAGGAAAAAACAGCAACATTTGTCTTTGCAATGATTTTTTTTGGTGGAGTTGGTTTGCGACTATAAAATCAGCCCAGTGGTGTAATAATACCACATAATAAGAGGTGATTTATGAGACATGGATGTGTGATGGAGCACAGAGAGCTTGAATAGGATGAGAAAAGTTCTGGATCAGCATCACTGTCAATGACAACAGCACTATAAAACTGACACAGTGACCCCTTGTTGTGGCTTTTCCTTTTTTTTTGGCACCGTGGTGATATTTCTGCTGCTGAACCCAGATTACGCGTTCTACCAAACTGAAAGTTGTAACTCCACCCAGAGCCTGCGGAGGGCGCTGTTTTCCTCAGTTTGTGGAGCTGCAGAGACTAACATTTGGCTCTCTGTGTTCTAAAATGACAGGTTTTTGTTTAGAGCATCTTATCTGTTTATTTCTGAATTCAAAGAGCAGTGTGTGCTGGGGGGTGGGGGGTCTTTCCTAATAGCCTAAACGCGCTCTAAATACACACACACTCCCCCCCCCCCCCCCCGACCTTGGCCTCCCATTACTACGGCTGCTAGACGAGCGCACACGAGCTGAGATGCCTCTTGCCCCAGGGGCAGACTGTGGGTGCAGGGGCAGGGAGGGTGTACAGAGTTGAGGGGGGTGCATGGACTTCACATAGATGACTGGCTCACTGGCTGCCTGCAATGTACTGAAATAATTCCCTTAGCTGCACAATTGGCTTGGACATGGAGCTGTTTGGTGAAGCTGCAGCTGCAGTGCAGGCAGATCTGTGCACGAGAAGCTGCACGCCAGCGATAAACAAGATGAAAGAAAGAGAAGGAGTCTCCTCATGGCTGCCTGAAAAACCGCTCGGTGACCAGGGGACCGTTTTGCTCTCCAGCGAAGCCTTGTCATGCCCTCATCATCGTCTTCAGGCCTTATGATGTCTAGCAGGCTTGATTGGTCTTAATTGGCTCTGATAAACATGGAGTGGCTGTTGACAGACTCTGATAGCATCCACTGAGCATTGCTAATGAACAGAGTGAATTGCACCTGTTTGGAGGAACTGTAGGGATGCTTGACTGCAAACTGAATTGAAAGCATTTGTTTAAGCCTGTACCTGCAGCTGGCGTTGGGCCGGAAAACAAACCTATTAAATATGAGGAAACTCTGAGTAGAAACAGAAACGTGGGGCTGGCTGTTAGTGCCACCGTGCTGCTTGATGATGCATGCTGTATTATGATGAGACATTAGCCTGCATCAGCACGCTCATGACAATGGAAGCTCCAAGTATAACATCCCAGTGCTGCATTTCATTTCCTGGGGACTGCAGCCTGCAGATGCCTGTTTCCATGTGGACCCATCTGGCCTTTTCTTCTGTTCTAATGGCTGCACTGTACCTGAGCGTTAAAAGGCTCAGCCTTTTGTGACACATGTCTTTGTGTGTCGTGTTTGCTCAGCTGCGTCACAAGTTCAGCATCATCTGTTTCAACCGTCTTCATTGATTTTCTTCTGCATGTTTACTGACACATCAAGCCACATTCAAACAGCCAATGGCACACAATACTGCAGAGTGAATCGCATCACAGAAGCACTCCAGCATGCACCCGCTCCTGCACCTCCCTAATTTGCTCTTAAGCCTCTTAAGTAGCAATGGTTGCTCACGCCTGAGTAACATAAAAACAGCAGTGTTGTGGAGCCACAGGCTCAGATGTACCTGCAGAGCACAGGGCGGGTCTCTGAGGGTTCGTCAGCTCATTGTCTGATGTGCACACTCGCAGGGGGACTGTGGCGAGGTGTGGCTCAGGCACCATGACAGTGGCATGCTGTGTGACCAGAGCATGCATCGAGGGGCTGCAGGCAGAGGCACACACCCCAAAGAAACCAGCAGAGGATCAATAGAGTAAGATATGAAAACATGAGCTTCTGCAGCCATTTCTGACACTTCATCAGTGCTCTACTAAAGACAAAGGCAGTGTTTTTCCTAAAATGAGCAACAAAAGTGCAGCAGATCTCATATTCTTAATATGTGGTCCACCATGATCATCTCACCCTCCTATGATCTCTGTCTGCCTGTGTGATGCAGGGAAGTCTTTAGCTGGATTCTGGTTCTGATTCTGTGTGGAACATACTGTTCAAAGCAGTGCTAGTTCTTACTTTGTGCTAGTTCTTACTTTAGGAATCACAGATTTTTTTCAGTTAGACATTCAAATAGATAAACAGAAGTCAACTGAAACATCAAGCAGTTTTGTTTTATATCTCAAGTTTGTGGACTTTCTCAACAAAGTCAGCCAGTTAATTTATGACATTGCAGTCAGTTCAGTGAAGAATGTAGAGCTGGGCGATATGGACAAAAAATAAAATCTTAAATTTTTCAATTTTTGACTTTAATTGATTTTTTTCTTCCTCCTTTTGCTTTCTTTAAAAAAGTATTACAAATGACAGAATATATTTAACAAAGACTTTTATTCTAACATCTCCTTTGGAAATCTGCTCTAACACAAAGTTCAACTAACTCCAAGCTGTGAACATGTTTGTAGATCAATGCGGCAGATGTTTGGTGAGCTACAGCTAGCTTCAGCATCTCACAAACAGAAATACTTCTTTCCGATTCAGGCATTGAAACAAATTTATCGTTTCCCACTTTTGGCAGCTCCAACATTCTTGCAGGTTTTGCTGCGTGAGGTTTGATGCTCCAAGTTTGAAGTCACAACACCACTGGTCAATATTTCAATTTTGACTCACCAGACAAGTTAGCCGGTGGATGAAAAAAATCTACCAGCAGGTAGGTTTCACCAGAAAATGTTTACATTATTTCACAAAGAAAAACTATAGGTGTTATTTTTAAAAATGATATGTTAAATGCAGAGAGGACGTCACAGCATAACAGAAACATAGAATAAAAATCGTTTAAAGTGAGTCAGATTTCTAATCAGTCTTTGCTCTCTGCTTTTGGTATTTTTATGAAGTGTTTTATTTTCTATCAGAAATGTGTTGTTTCTTCTCTTTAGCACAGCTAGAAAGCTCCCTGTGACTCCTATGAGGAGAGCTGTCAGTCACCTTTAGTCTGAACCACTGACATCTATAGAGAATTAAAATGATTATTTCTTATTTTTTTAAGAAAATGAAATAGCATCAAAATAATGTATAAACGGTATGAACACATCTCTAATGTCATCTAACTGTAAACTCCAATTCAAATATGCTGAGAAAACAAGGACAGATTTACTAGAGGATTGCAGATTGACAGAAAATGTATTTCTGTCTCTGGATGATTCATTTTTATATGAAATCCTAACAAAAACAGACTAAAAACATTAGGTTTTAGCTTCTTGTGTCATGAACACTGTAATGTTAGTTACTGTCGATAAAGTTTCATTCAAAGTGGATTCAAGTCTGTTCTTGCATGTAGAAAATACAGTTTTTATGAACGTCCCATGAATTAAGTTTGTTGTATTTATCCGCCATGTCTTAAAGTCCACTTCATAAAAATGTTCTCTGACTTTAAACCAGTTTGTGGTCACAGAGAGGCACAGCTTGCTAGCATAACATGGCGTTGTAGCATGATAGCATCAGTGTGTAATAACACTGCTGTCTCCAAATCAACACTTTTTATTAAACTCTGTCGCTGCTGCTGTGTGGAGGCGTGCGGATCCATGTGCAGTCAGGTAAGTTTTATAATGACCAAAACAGACAAGAGCAAAAACAGGATGAAGCCAGGCAGGGGTCAACAGGCATGGAGCGAGACAGGGAGTCGAGGAGACAGGCAAAGGTCAAAACACAATGAGGAAATAAACAGATGACAGTGCTCGGAATTGCTTGGGCATATATACATATATATATGGTGAGGCTGATATGGTGAGTGTGAAGAGACACAGCTGGCAGAGACGTGGGGTCAATTTTCAGGAGAGGTCTCCCTCTGGTGGTTGGAGGTGGAGCTGGAAGACCGAGCCCTGACACTGTGAATCCAGTCGGTTTATCCTCTATTAAAAACCGTCACGTCCTGCTGCTCCATCAGTCTAAGTTAAACGCCACACAGAAAAATGAACAGAAGCTACGAGAGCGGGGGTGGGGGGTGGGGCACTTGTAAATGTCGCTTTTTTTTCGCTGAAGAAGCTTCTCTGCTCGCTGCTGTTTTCCTGTCTGCTCGTTGCGACAGACAGACGGGCTGACTTTACTCTGAACAACAGAAACCCAAGACAGCAAGAGAGCTGGAAAATAAAATCTCCATTTGACCAAAAATAAATCGTCTAAAAACAACAAATTTGAATTAATCCATTATATCGATTATTGGCCCAGCCCTAGAAGAATCACAGACCTTCATCTGAATTTCATGATGACTACATTACTACTTCATGAAACCTCACAGCAGCTTCCAGTGCAGATCCTAGAATATGCAGTTTTACTGATGGTGGTTCTGATGTGGACATGGGGGAGTCTGAGAGTCATGGAGGGAATTTGATATCTAATTTTGAAAAATGTATTGCAATTTTTTTTGCAGTGTTTTAGAGTAAAATTGTTTCTGCCCTTCAAAAGTCTCTGTTCTGCTGGATCCCAAAAGTAAATCTCTCTCTAAAGACGTATTTTTTCTAACTTACTTTACTCTGTGAAATGACACTTCACTGCTTTATGCAATTTACTTTTTTTATATTTAGAGGTGTAACAATAAACCAAATCAATGAATCTCTTTGCAAGTCGTTAATAAAAATAAAAAAATAGTTTCACCAAAAAATGGTTTCAAAATGAGATCAATCCATTACCAATCTCTGAAAATACCATTTGGATTTAGTACAGTAGATTTATTATAGTAAAACATAAAAACAACCAAGTACCATCACAGAGAACAACACTCATGTGATGCAGTAAAAACTGATCAACCATCATTCCAGTCCAATGTGTGAAACACTTTGAATTTACAAAGTCATGTGACCATACAGTGTGCTAGAATGTTCTAATAATGTTCCTTTGGATTATTCTGATGTGGAAAAACAACAGTGGAATGAACTTTATCAAACTCAAATGTGAATGGATTTGACATTCATTCTTGTTTACTTGTTTGTTTGTTTGTACACATGTTTAAGTTACACTTTATTATTTTGCAAGAAATACAAGGAATCTGGAAAACTTCCCCTGCTCTGTTCAGTAGCAGGTATTTCACAGTTCCATTCACACACTGATGATGGCTCCACTGCCAAACACTGATCATAACCACCAGGAGCAATGTGGGGTTCAGCGTTTTGCCCAAAGGCACTCTGACACATGGGCGAACAAGCCAGGAACCGAACTTGCAATCCTCTGATCAGAGGTTGACCGCTCTACCTCTGCACCACGATAGGTGTCATTAACTGCTGCTGGAAGTCTAAATTTGAACTGTTTCCATATACTTCTTGTGGTTAAAAAGACCCCAAATGATGAAATTCAACTCTCTGGCTACAGTAAACCATCCTTCACCTTTTGGCCCATCCCTTCAGGGGTCGCCACAGCGAATCGGTGTTCACTGATTCGCACAGGTGGCTTGGCAGAGAGAATTATGCCCGATGCCCTTCCTGAAACAATCTTGTATTTTAACCGGGCTGGGGACCGGCACAGGGAGACCCAGACTTTGGCCCCCGGTGGCTACGTAGTTTAGGGAGCAACGTTAAGGGTCTTGCCTGACGACCAACACTGGAAAGAACTCTTGTTTTTGATGACATAAAGTTTCAACCACTTACAGACAAAGGCGGGTTCTCGTCTGCCTATTCTGCTTTCACTGTAGCTGTTTCATGAAGCTAACAGGATTGGAACAGCTTGTTGAATTTTAAGAAGATCCAGCGTAAAACTGAAGACCTTCATGGTCTCAAAGACTCCATGTTTTCTTCTCACTCATGTCTGTTTGGTGACAGTTGTACCCTTTTTGGATCCTTCACAGACAGGGTGTCTAAACTCTATAAGAACATCTTTGTTTGAAGCTTCACTCAGGTATGGTTCTAATTATGGATTGAGAAAGACGGTGTAACAAACTAAAGTCTGAACTTTCTGTTGCAGTCCTTCAACAAGGGGGCCATCCGTGCTTTCTCCTGAATGTCCTGTGGGAGCTATGGAACAGCAGAGGACTTTCCTGACTATTGTCCAAATTAAGAGCTATCGTGAAAGCATTCTGCCACTTTCATAATGCTCATTGGTAACAGACGTTTCACATTTGAGGATTTGCTTCTGAAAGGATGGCAGGACTCCACCAGAACAGAGAGCAGCTGCAGTCTCACAGAATCTTCATGATCATTCAGGCAGAACAGCACTTTAAGTCAAAGTAGAGGACACGCAAAGACGGCCAAATCAGTTCAATTCCATTTTATTTCTATAGCCCAAAATCACAACCATTTCTGTCTCAATGGGCTTCACACTGGTATTTATGCAAAGAATAGAAAGTCAACACCATAAAATAAAGACAACAGCTAGTTGCTAAACTAAACTAAACAGAGTAAGCTAAACTGGCATCCCTGCCCTTAGACTCTCATTTTGGTGAGAAAAAACTCTTAAAAAAACCCTATCTGACAATGGCTGAACAGAGAGCGCGTCATTAGTGCTACAGCTGTCACACATGTACTGAATGCATGCAGTTTGCTGAGCTCTTCTGAACCGAGGCCATGCATACATAAGATCGCCAGCCCCAGCACCCCGGAAACAAACTGCCTCATCAACATACTTGGGAGGCAAGTTTTTACAGTTCATTTGGAAAGAATAGGTCCTCAGAACACGAGTTTGTCGGTTTAGATCATTGACTATATATGACAAATAGACTGAGTTACTTCTCCTCGCTTTGAGTTTCAAACAGGAAGTGTCCGCTGGCTCCAAGTAGCCAAAATCCCATTGATTTCAATAGAGAAATAAACAGCTATTACTCACTCAGTCATTTTATTGCTCAGAATAACCACCACTGTTCTGATAACGTTTCTTTATGTTCTTGATAATTCTCATTTTATTTATTTATTTATTTGTAGTTCAAGTTATTCAAGTTATAAACTCACCAATCAGATGCCTCAATAAAGTAGGTGGAGCCAGGTGGTCCCCACATCCAGGTTTAAAAACATTTGATTGACAGATTCTCTTGAGCCCACTTCAGTAGAAGGGGTGTGGCCTCCCAACAAGCTCACTCCTTATTGTGGTTGCCACAGAAATGTTCACTCAGGCAGACTTGGACCAATCACTGCTTACTGATGTCGTCTAGCTCCAACATGGCGTCCTCCATTTTGTGAAAAATGGCAACTAAATTGATTTCCTTTGGAGCCAAAAATGAACCATTTTTCTTTGGGTGACGTCACACTCGCTCGTTCCAGTTCTCTTATACAGTTAAAAGTCTGGGCTCAGACATTTCAACAGACTTCCCTGTTCTTGGTACAAAATGTTAACTTAGAAGACTGATAAAAGCCTGATCAGGCAGTTCTGTGTTGACGTTGAAGTTTCTGTCAGAAGATTGCAGTGCTGTGCTATGAGTTCACAACAATGCAGCAGTCGTCTTGATCTGATTCAATGTCTGTAAAAAGCTACGGAAAACAAGGTTGTGGACAAATGTTTTAGAGGAAGGTTTGTTCTCAACACGTAGCAATGTGTGACAATACTTGTATGTTTTGAGCATAAAGGCAGATTGTTTTAAATCTGCATTGTATAAAAATACCCCCTCCTCCTCCTCCTCCTAACACTTTTTTATCCCCTCTTTTCCACATGGCAGCTCCTGCGTCTGCAGCATTCGGGGCTTAATGGAGGGGAGCTAAGTCCTGGGCGACACAGCTGATAAATGCTGTGGCTGCGTGTGCTGCTTTGGTGGGACTCATCTAAGCAGAAAGCTCTGTGTGAGCTTCATATCTGCCTCTTGCTGGTTGCATCACTGTTGCAGATCCAGCCAGGTTGAGTTTAGCTAACTTTGTGGTCTCCTTTAACTTTCTATGTAATGAGCACCGTGATTGCTCAAGAGGGAAATCAAAGCTGTTACAGCATTCTTACTTTTGACGTTCAGGTACATGGACTTGCTGACATCAGCCCCCACATCGTTGCTGACTCTGCACAGGTAGAAGCCGCTGTCCTCCTCCAGCACATGCTTGATAAGCAGAGAGCCGTTCACCAGCACCTCAATCCGAAAGCCCGAGTTCAGAGCAATGGGTTTGAACTGAGGAACCCCAGCTCCTGAGGGAGAGAACAGAGAACCCAGTGAATAACCTGATCCATGCCTGACATTTCTAGTCCACGTGGCAGCAGATGTTGTGAAAGTAGCGTAGAAAGCATAATGCAGATCACCAGGATATACACAACACCACCATCAGTTTCTACAGGCGTTTTTACAGATTATTAATCTAGTCATACATCCATCCATCCATCCATCCATCCATTCACTCACTCACTCACTCACTCTCTCTCTCTCTCTCCCTTACACATTCACCCTACCATCCAATCATTCATCTATGATTGCAAAATTTGGAAGAAAAAAAATGAAACTGGTTTGGAAAAACTTGTTCACCAATCCACAGACAAGTGTCGGTGGGTCGGTGGGTCTGACAATTGAGTGTTTACCTTTAGAATACTCCCACTGAATGGTAGGGACGGGGTAACCTTCAGCTGAGCAGTTCAGAGTTACTGATTTCCCATAGATTCCATCCTGGTCTTTTGGCTGGACCACAAATTTGGGGGGAACTGTAAACACAAAAGCTTTATTCTATGTTTGCCCATAACCAACAGGAAAGCAGTAAATGAAAACGCTTTCTCCTGATTGGCACTGACCCTGGTTCATACTTGGGTAAAGCTACAAAAGTGTCTTAAATCATTTGATAATATTGTACATGTATTGAACATTTTTGACGTCTAAAATTTTTATTTCGATTTGTTTATTAGGGACCATGTACATTAATGAACATCCATTCAGATTCATAGATGTAAATGTACCAGATTATAGCAGCATTGCTAATTTACATCTGTAGTCCCTTCTACTTCTTCTTTTCTTTGATTCTTTGATTTTTCATTTCTACCCTGACGTGCCTCCCCCAGCTCTAAGCCCACATTCACCTCGGACAATGAGTTCACTCTGGTGCTCCACAGCGGCCGCCTGGTTCCGGGCTATGCAGGTGTAGTTTCCGTTGTGCATGAGTGTAAGGTTAGAGACACGCAAGGAGCTGGTAAAATCTATGTTGTCTATAGTGACTCCAAGGCTGGCTGGGATTGGTCGACCATCCTTCTGCCAGGTGATGAAAACGGGTTGGTCACCAGACATGACCACGCAGGGGATGAACACCCGTTGGCCGATGGAAAACCGCGGAAACTCGAAGGGGTGGATGGTGGGTGGAACTGAAAAAAAGAAATGCAAATGAACCCCCCCTCAGGCATGTGGGCTTTATACTGTATGTTCTATAATTAAAATGGTAACTTTAGCAAGTGTTGCTTCAGATCATTTACTGAACATTTATGGAGCACTCCCACAGCAGCACATTAGCCACAAGTATGTCGTTATCTCCTTGTCAGCACATGCTGTGGTTTAGCAGTAACCTGAAAGGTGGAGGAAATATTTTATAGACTCTCACAACGTGGAGCAGCTGGATTCAAAATATGCACACAACATTATCTCTCTTTTGATCTCTGGGGACACTGGATCCATCGTGAGAACCAGATGCTTTGGAAAATTAATGATTTAAAAACTGTTGGAATAAGCAGCACTTCAGCGCTTATTTAATTCACAACAAAATAGGCATAATAGACTCCTGGGGATTCCCTCTCAGCAGCGCTGGAATGCAAAGCAGCTGAGAGGCAAATTAGCTGAGGCGGAATCGCAGCTTTGACTGTGCTGTGATTTCCCCTTCGCACACTTGTTAGCACACTGAGACCCGCCAGAAAGAGGGAGGGGAGAGGTTTGCCCATCTGATGTTTCAAATTATGCACCATCATCGGAGGAAGAGGACCAACTCAGGTTATCATCATCTGCCTCAGCTTGGCTGCTGCATATTCAGATGAGCCCCTGATAAGGAGGCTGGCATGTCGGAGACCCTGCTTTACTATCAGTGAATTGTGCCGTTTGTTTGCACACAAAACAAGTTCCTGCATATTTTGTGTGTGTGGATTGCACTCTAAAGCTTTTACTTATCTTTTAAATATGATGCATGCAGGGCATTTTGGGGTCAGTACACAGAGTGATACCTGGAGAATAATAAGTCACATGAATGCCCTGTCAGTTAATATCAGGGGATCACAGAGTGTCTGCACAGCTCACGTATGATTTAAAATCACACTTTTCACTTGGGGCAGCCATGACGTAGAGGTTGAGCAGTCGACCTCTGATCGGAAGATCACGTGTTCTGTTCCTGCTCTGCGTGCCCATGTGTCCATGAGCAAGACACTGACCCGCATAGTGCTCCTGGTGGCTTAAAGTTGTCGCCAGTGTTCAGCAGTGGAGCCGCCATCAGTGTGTGAATGTTTGGATGCGTGGGTGAATGGGGCTGTGACTGTAAAGCGGTTGGGGCCTTCTATGAAAGTAGTAAAGTGCTGGATGAGTAGACACCATTACCACTTACTATTTCTCAGGGCCTGCTTCAGGCTAAGTCATGTGACACGTGAGACTGGCTTTATACCTTTCACAGTAATATAGACGCTCTGGTGAGTGGACAGCTGCGGCTGCACCAGCACGTTACACGTGTATTCTCCTTCGTCCACATCCTTCTGCACATCAAAGAGCTTGAGCGTGCCGTTCTCAAAGGCCCGCTGCCGGTGGTTGTAAGGCAGCAGGTTGGAGTCCTTGTACCATTTGATAGAGTAGTAGGGGTAGCCGATAACACGGCAGTGGATGTACATGTCCCGCCCAGCGATGGCAGTGAGGTTTTTCATTGGTCTGATGCTTGCAGGCCCTTGAGGACACATTGGAGAGAAAACACTTTTACGATCATTTTGATCCTGGGGGAGGAAGTGGTGGCCTAAAAGACTGCTGTGCTGTTTGCATGTTATCAAGACACCACTAAGTTTGACATGACTCATTCTGAGCATGAAAACCTTGACATGATTTGCTAAAAGAGGGTTCAGGCTTTTTAGAAAAAGAAGTCATGCTGGGAGCCATCTTTCCCATCCACGGCCCCCTGTGCAGCGTGCAGACCCCTGTCTTTCAGCAGCGTCTGCGTCCCTCGCCAATGGTCAAACAGTTTTTAAATTGATCTCTCAGAACACCGGTCTTGGCCTCCACACTATCCCTGGAGTCTATAAAAGGGCTGCTATGATCCTCTTTAAAGAACTTCACATCATGGCGTTGATCTCTGCAATGCAAAATGATCAACACTAGGCTGGTGCTTTCTTTTTTATCCAATAATATGAAGGCCTCAAGACAATCACCTCAATTAGTAAAAACACCCAACTTATTAACTTTCAGTCTTTCCCTGCAGGGGGCGCCAACACAAATGATCTTCTTCCATGAACTCAACCATCTCTGTGTCCTCATTTACTTCATACATCATTTTCGTATTTGCTTTCTAAGCCTCCTGCTTTCAACTATAACATCAGCATCTTCTCACAGCCCCAGCACATTCAGAGATCCTTTCACCATGCAGGATCTTACAGGAAATGTGCCGCTCCCTTTCCTGAACCCTTCCATGCTTCTACAGGTACAGAGTGTCATTGGGAGCAACTGTTCACTGCTCTTTACCATCGTCAAAGCTTTCCACACTTTATGCTCATGATCCTGGCAGAGAAGCGCCTTCATATACAGTGTGGCTGTTTCCGGCTGTTTGATCACTAAAAGCAGAAAATCAAAGCACCTTGTGTCAGCTGACAATGCCAATAAAAATTGCCAAATGATCACTCACTTATTTACGTCTTGAAAAATGCTATAATCAGCAACTGCCACCTCTTAGGCTAGCTTCCTTATCTTGTGTTTGTACCAGGTGTGTGGCATGCTTTTCTGAATTATCAAAACAAGTATTTTCGCAAACACTTGATGAGCTGCCACAGATATGAAAACAACGGTCATGGTATTGGAATTCCAAAGTAACTAGAAAAAGTGGTCTGAGAACAACAACCTGAATCCTCCTCAGCAAACATAGTAAGGTGTTTGGTTTGTCCAGTTGGAACATTATGTTGATGTGTATATGTGATTGTGTGATGGAAGAGTTGATCTGACAAGCACCTCTTACGTTTATTCGCGCCTGGTAGGAAACGGTCCCAGCCGAGTTATTGCAGATGCAGCGATACACCCCTCCATCAGGGACCTGAGTCTGGCTGATGTTCAGATGGCTGACCACATGGCCCTCAACATTGATGTAGTAGGAGATGCGGTGTCGGCTGTCCCGTATAACGGGTTCATCATCCAGAGTCCATGTTACCCGGGGCTCTGGCGTGCCTTTCACCGTGCATGAGAGTGACAAAAAGTCATTGATGTTGTAGACCTTTTCGCTGAATGAACTTAGAATCTTTGGAGTGCCATCTGCAAAGGGGGAAAAGATAACACATAAAATGCATTGTTAATGCTTATTCAATTATTCTACGTTCACAAATTTCATGAAGGAATTTTTGTTTGTCCTTTAAAAACAGTGGCATTAACCTGGGATTTTTTCCTCAGTCCTCACCTGAACAGACCTGCATCGCATTGTAAAAAACACTCCCAAAAACCAAAAAGAGCCAGAATGAAGAACTAAGAGGCCTGAATACAGTTCACACTTACAGGGTCAATGAGGTAGATTTGAACAGAAAAAAACATTAGTCTGCCACCATTACCCAGCAACCATGTGCATTTATTTTGACTTTTCGATATTTTAAGTCAGTAACATTGTCCTTACAGTAGACATGCCCATGGCAAGCATGAGCTAAACAGGCACACACTATGCAGAATAAACTGCCTCAAAGGCTTTAGATGTGGCCATAAATACAGTCGGTATCGGTAAGTGTCAAAGTGCCATTTAGCTGTTTCCTCCTGATCAGAAGCAGACAGTCCAATCCTTCCAAGGTAGATGGCATGGCATAGTGATTGGTCATCAAGCTTGAGCGAATCAGTGGTCTACTTCTACGCTGACCACTGTGAGTGGAGCATGTGAGACCACAGTCGACAAATCCAAACCCAGAATGAAACAATGACTGACTAGCTTTTTAATTAGGCTGCAGCATCTCAAACTACTTTGAATAATACTATTCTAACTACTTTGGTTACAGACCACTGAAAGGCAGAGTTGTGTTGATGTCACAGCTCGTCACAGGAGCCCATCTAAATGAGGGTCTACAGGACAGTTTGTTACCACAAAGGTTACCATGGTGAAGGTTAGGGATGCTGGCGAGACAGGCTGTTCAATTTTTCAATGTCATTTCTACATTCCTGTTTATGCCTGGACACCAAAGTAGCCATCTGCAGCTTTGCAAAAATGGGAAAAAAAACTGCTGCCCCCTGACACATTGTACATCATTAACGTCCGGCTCTGTAAGGCAAAAAAAGAAAGTGCAGGAGAGGAAATATGTCTTACACCAAGGAGGAAGTTGAGATCAAAGGTTATCTACTTTTGTGAGTGAAATAGGCCAATAGGTCATAGCGGCTTGGGTTTAGAGGAACCTGTAGGTAGCGCTGGCCCAGGTTTATGGAGAGAAACAAGCATCACCCCGATTTGTGCGTGCGTAACTCTTGATTTGTGCATAACGCTGGATTTGTGCATGTATAAATCTTGACTTGTAATTAATAGTCTTTTTTGTGCATAAGTACAAAAATTACAAAATTAAAAAAAATACAAAATAGAATTTACACATGCACAACTTAAAAATTGCATTAGCTTAAAACTAACTTCACACACAAATCTTCAAAAATTACGCACAAATCCCTTGTTACGCACACAAAACCGCATTTACACACGAATCTCATGTGAGACTCTTTTTACATCTCCAATATTCGTGCGTTTAAATGTTGCTAGAATGCTGGGTCATCAGAGTTTTCTTATCAGCCGCTTTGAACTTAGATTGTGAATATTATCTGGTGAAACTTGACATTTTCCCCACTTTCTAAACAGATATGCTCGATAATTAATAAAAAAGTCTAAATAATCATTTTTAAAACACTTTAAAAATAAAAATATTTTCCAGAGCTGATTGTTTCCTCCCCTGACAGCGCCTCAGACAAAGTTCAAATATTTGAATTTTGGTAAGGCCACTGCATTGCGCCAACCAATCAGGGGACTCAACTTTGGGCACAACCTTTTCAGTGACAGCAGGTAGAATACATATCCAATATAGTGGATTGATTCATAGTTCTCCTCCTGAACTTCCATCCATTTTCTTAACCTGCTGTCTCTTTCTGGGCAGCAGGGTTTCCACTACCCTGTCCCGGCTACTGTTGGGTGAAGGCGGTTACACCCTAGACAATCTGTCACAGGGCCAGTGGAGCTGGAGCGATCGCGCTCCCTTTGCCGGCCCCAGGGAGGCGAGCTGGCGGCCAGACGGAGAGCCGCTGCAACATTAGGGAGGCAGCCTGCTCGGGCCTCCTGAACTTCAGAACATTTTTCTTATTTTCATTGAGACAACTATAAAATAATTTTATTCTTGTTTTAAGCTTAGGTTAATGCGGGACAGCAAGCCATCAAACTGGGTCAGAAGGAGACGGTAACACAGGAGAAGCGGCCGTCTAGACGCACCTCTCGCTGTGGGAGTGAAGGTCGGTGTGCCGGGAGAATCTCTGAATGATCTCATGAACCCAAACATGGGGACAGGATTACAGATGCTTTTGTAGAGATACTTAAAATAATGAAATCTGATCTCTCAACATCATCCGTGGTTTCCATGCATTGTAAATGAGATAAACACAGACACCGCTCCATGTAGCGATCAGGTTAAAAACACTCGGTGGTAGCTTCTCTCACACGCATATGGGGCGTCAAGTTTATGAACACATTTTTGTGAAGGTGGCGAGCAGAGAGCTGGCGGCGAAAGAGGGGCAGCCGAATTTGACACGCGAATTGCATTTGGTGTGAATGCAGATTAAGCCAGACATAGGCTCGTAAAAGACTTCCTCCATACCAGCTGTGTGTGCTGCCCAGCACTACCTGTAGCAAAAGTGACAGGACAACATAGAAAACAAATAGCAAGGTGGAAAGCCTGCAGTTTATTTTCTTAATTCTTGTCTGTTGAAAATAAACTGCACAGTTCAAATTCAAATTATGCTGCATTTAAACTTTTGTGTGTATTTTGACACATTACTATTTTAACAGGATTACTAGTTTTGTCAACCAACAATCTGGATCCAGTTTTTAGTTTCCCTTTGCCCTTTCCTTTTTTCCTACTTTGTTAAATCAGAAGATAAAAGAGTCCATTTTGGATTTTGAGTTCTTAAAACTATAGATCATGTCAATTTGTGTCAACACTCACTCAGCTGCGTTATGTCACTGGGTAAAACAGTGTGTCACATTTCATTTGGCTATCTCAGCTCTTCTCAGCTTAGATTTATGTTTAGATTTATTTAAATATTTTAAAGATATAATAGTAACGTTCGTTTGCATTCTACATTTGCCCTTAATTTTCCCATGGCCTTAAAGACCCTCTCTAATGAAAATGGTCTTTTTGTGTTTTTAACATGTTCTTGCAGCATTTTTCTCATAATAGAGGACCTGCATACACAAATAAATGACTAAAACTGCATTTATAAGTTCATTCAAATCACGTTGGATCAGAATCTGGATGCTAAAAAAAAACTGGGGTTGATGACATCACCACCCCCTGGGTGTGTCAAAGCCTCTCGTACCCCTCCGCTTCTCCGCCCCCTCTCGAGCATTCATTTTGCTCGTCTGAGCTGGCCGCTGGCTCAAAACTGTACGGCTGGATTGATCCAATATTGCTCATTATTTTTGCACCGCTAATGCTAGCTTGGGGCTTTAAGCTCGAGTGTGAGCGAGCAAACAGAGCTCCCACCGACGGGGAGGGCAAGGGGGTGGGGTTTCTCTGAGCCAAAAGTCCCGCCCACAAACCAGAATTGTTTTTCTAATGAGCTAATGTCGCTGGGCATAAAATATGTTTTAAAAAACAACAAAGGCTTCTTGATTTTGGCTAAAAACTGCACAGTCATAACTAAAAGACTACTGGGAATGATTTTACAAAAGAAAAAATATGGTTGGAGTGAGACTTTAATAAATCAACTTGAGTTAGATACGTGTGATTACGTGGATGGGATCATACACGAATACTTCATAATTATTAGTATATTATGTATAAAGCGAACAAAAACAACATTTAAAAAAACATTTGCTCTCACACGTGCATCTCTAAGAGCGAATTCTGACCTTCCAACACAACTTGAACAAAGTCCTGGGCAGACATCTTGCCATGTCTGGCAAAGCATTGATAGGCTCCTCCGTCGCTCTTGGCCATTCCAGCCATGACCAGGTTTTCTCGGTTTTGGCCTGTCATGCGTACACTGTTACTGGGGTAGATAAGCTCTCCGTTGCGGTACCAGGACAGCTGGTACTCCTCAGAGCCTGTGACACCGCACGACAGTGAAACCTGGCTTCCCACACTGCCCTTCACCTTCCTTGGACTCACCGTCACCTTCAAAGGCTCTGTATGTTAGAGATGTAACAGTTTAGACATCACTGAGTTTCAACACAATAAGAAAAGGTTTTGCTTCTTCTTGCATTATGGTAGCTGGAAGCTTCAGAATTTGGGAAAAATGCTTAAGTCTTAGCTCTATCCATTAACACAAGGGCTTTGCACCTTTCCACATGAACTGACCTTTTACTAGCAGTCTGCCAACCACCTCGGCATTGCCATAGCTGTTCCACACTTCACACACATACGTCCCTGTATCACTGGACTGGGCTCTCTCGATGAGCAGGCCTGTCACACTCTGTCTGAACCTTGTGTCTGGCTCCAGTGGCCGGTTGTCTTTTAGCCAGCGGTATTTGGGAGTGGGATGACCTGAAGCCTTGCATGGCAGCTCTACTCGGTGAGCAGCCATCACCTCACGGCGTTCAAAACTGTCCAGGATGTGGGGCGCAGAGTTGATTGGATCTGTAAGGGAATAAGACATCTTAAAATGGGTCATTTAAACACCTAAACGTAGGGGGAGTTTTTTCAGCATCTTCAATCTTAGTCAAAGCAATGCACTCTGAGTAAAATATGTCCAGTGTTTAATGGTGGGATGGTTGTTGAGTGTACCATCAGCTATTCCACAGGTTTTATGCTCTTAGGGGCTGGTCTCCAGAGAGGTCAGGGTCTGCAGGAATTAAGCTTTCACTGGCCTATTCCCTTCTTATAGGATATAGCTCACATAAACAGAACACTTTAGAAAGAGGTGCAAATCAAACTGAAACTGGAGATTTAAGTTCTGTTCATTTTTATAACATGACTTTACCTCTTGTGTTTTCTGTCTTTTATTTCAGACACTATACAGTGTGTTCACAAACATGAATATTTTCCAATGATTCTCTTTTTCCTCTTGACAAGAAACTGCATTTCATCAGTTCATGTTGAACATTTAGATTTGAGCATCATCAAGATGATTTTTATTTATAGACTCAACATCTACAGGTTTCAAAATGGGTTCAAAGTTCAGAAACAAGACCAGGTTCGTCTGGATTTTTCTCTAAAGACTAAGTCGTTGTTAAAGTTAGCAAATCAGAATGTAGAAAGGTAAAAATTTAACATCTGAGATAGGGATGGGCGATATTGAATTTTATATATCACAATATAGCTTTCTATATCAGGCGATAACAATATTTCACGATATAAACCAAATACCTGTATCAGTCAAGTTTGAACGCTCTGTGGCTCAAAAGAGAAATGTGTAATCATCAGCAGGTTATTTAGACTTAATTAATTAAGAAAAGGCATAAATATTTCAAACTAAACTGAAAATTAAAGCAAAAACTTTCAAGTTTCAGAAGAGAACATCAATAAAACAGAACCCTAAACTGCTTGATCAGTTCCATTTAAAAACAAAGCATTCATTCTACAAATAAATTAATGTTTTCAAGTTTTACAGAACAAACATCAAATTGACAAACGTTTTTGTCAACATCCTGTGAATCATCTAGGAACTAATTGCAAATTCTCTGAACTTCTGGTAGTTTAGACTGTTGCTGCTGTGAAGGTCTGAACTTTGTTGCTTTTGCTGTAGAATTATCATTTATTTCAGTCTGAGATTGAGCATGCTCGGTGCCACTACTTCAGGTGATAAAAAGGTTGGTGGGATTTCCAGTTTTAGAAGGAACAAAAAAAAAAAAAAAAACTGTTTTTTGTTGGACTTTAAACGACTGAAATACCTCCACAGAGGGGCAGAATTTTAATTTTTGAAACACTGGCCAAGTTGACCAGTTGATTAAAAAAAGTCTAGCCAAACATATATTTTAACAGGGGCGCGTAACTCAAGAACAGTTGTATGTGGAACCTTTCTATACAAAGAGAGAAGAGAGAAGCAGTGTGTGCAGTGAGCAGGGTGGGGAAAGAAGGAGATGAAAGGGGAGCTGCGCAACGCGTTTCTTATTGAGTATAAATAATACAGTTGTTGGTCACATTTTTGTTACTGTATTTAAGTTTTTTTTTTTAATGAAATTATCTTATAACAGTAAAATAACTCATTTTTAACCACTGATGACACAACACTGAATGAAGAGACTTTAATTTTATTATGTTTATGTTTTTTGTTTGTATGTTTTTATCAATCCTTCAAAATGCACGTCAGATGACTGAGTGAAATGATGATCAAATCTATTGTCAGAACTGTTTATTATTAAGTTTAAAGGACATGTTTGTTATTTAAGTATACTGTTTCTTTGTCATTATACTAGGTCCTAAATACCTCAGAGATACCCTACCTGTTCAGATGGTGTCCCTGGATGGTGTAAATATAGCCTCCAATCCCACAGTTAGAAACCTGGGGGTTTTATTTGGCCAAGATTTATCATTTAAGGCTCACATATCACAGACTTGTAAAACCGCATTTTTTTACCTACGCAATATTTCTAGGATCAGAAACATATTATCTAGAAGCGATGCTGAAAAACTCATCCATGCATTTGTTACGTCTGGATTACTGTAACTCTTATCTAGCAGCGTGTCCTAAAAGTTCTTTAAAAAGTCTTCAGCTTGTTCAAAATGCAGCAACTAGATTGTTAGCAGGAACCAGCAGAAGCGAACACATTACTCCTGTGTTAGCTTCACTTCACTGGCTCCCAGGTGAATCTAGAATCAAGTTCAAAATCCTCCTGCTAACCTATAAGGCCTTGAATGGTATGGCCCTATCCTATATTAAAGATCTCATAGAGCCTTACCAACCAAACAGAACACTTCACTCACAAAATGCAGGACTGCTTGTGGTTCCTAGAATCTCTCAAAGCACAGTTGGAGGTAGAGCCTTTATCCACCAAGCTCCTGTTTTATGGAATAAACTCCCAGCTCATGTAAGAGACGCTGACACATTTTCTATATTCAAAGTTAGGCTTAAAACATTCCTCTTTGGACAGGATTATTGCCAGGCTAGTTAGTAATCAGAGAATATTTAACTTACTGCTGCCCTACCTCACCCAGTGTAATGAAGTTTTGGGTAATAAATATAATTTCATACATCCATTATACATACTTCTCCACAGAGCTAAGCATAGGTTGGTTTGATAAACCGGGCCTTTTCCCTCTGCTTAGTGGGCTTACGCGGGTTTAGATAAGATTAATAATATATTTATATTGACATGGTAAAACTGCAGATTCTCTATTATTGCTATCAATATTACCATCCGCTATTTGTGCCATATTCATGCAACTTACCATTAACATGTTTGAATTAAATTTCAATACCAGTTAGTTGCTAGAAGGCTACTAGGAGATAAAAGCTGAGGAAAGTATGGTGCACTGAGGTTCTGTCCTCTATTACTTCTCTCCTCTTTTCTTTATCATTTACCCAGTGCTAAAATTTTATTTAGTTCATCTTTCAAGCCTCTGCTTGGTGCAGTGCAATGTTGTCCCTGTTTCCCAATCCCCTCTGGGGTAACATGAAGTTGTTAGTTAAACATGTAGTTATTTAAACATGTAATTGTTATTTAAACATGTAATTGTTATTTAAACATGTATGTCAGGGTTGATGTGAGGACACAGATGCAGACGACACTCGTAAATGCAAAGTTTCTCATTTATTTGAGTAAAGTTCTCGAAAACTGAACACAAACTCATGAAGGTACAAAACCACCCAACAACCAGTGCAAGAGAGATGAGGACTTATAACCAGGAGGAGAAGATGAGGTAAGTGCAAACAGGTGTGTCAATTAAGGAGGGAGGGAACACACACAAGGAAGGAAGTGTCAAGAGACCTGGAAGAGCAGTGGTGAAACACAGGAAGTACAACCAACAACAAAATAAAACAGGAAGGGAATACCAAACACAACAAACAACCAATGTCCTGGGTCCATAACCCCATTACGTAATTGTTATTTAAACATGTAGTTGTTATTTAAACATGTAATTGTTATTTAAACATGTGATTGTTATTTAAACAGGTAGTTTTTATTTAAACATGTAATTGTTATTTAAACATGTAGTTGTTATTTAAACATGTAATTGTTATTTAAACATGTAATTGTTATTTAAACATGTAGTTGTTATTTAAACATGTAATTGTTATTTAAACATGTAATTGCTATTTAAACAT
>BSAI01000201.1:1543589-1553640 GCA_036245035.1 Adrianichthys oophorus | reverse complement strand
AAACATATAGTTGTTTTTTAAACATGTAATTGTTATTTAAACATGTAGTTGTTATTTAAACATGTCATTGTTATTTAAACATGTAATTGTTATTTAAACATGTAATTGTTATCTAAACATGTAGCTATAGAGTTAAATAAGCTAACTCTTCTTTAACAGTTCTAGCACATCGCATGTTCGTCTTGGGAGAGGATTCCTTCTTCATGTGGACATCCTTGAGGTTTCTTATTTTTTTCTCCAAGATAAGTTTTTCTTCACTGAGTAGGAGGATCTAATGGCAGGGATACCAGTTTAGCTTAGTCTGTTTAGTTTAGTTTAGCAACCAGGTAGTGTTTATATTTTTATGACTGACTTTATGTTCTTTGCATAAATACCGGTGTGAAACCCATTCAGACAACTATAGTTTTGATTTTAGACTATATAAATAAAATTGAATTGAATTAATATAATGCTTGTGTTAAGATCAACAACACAACATCAGAGATCTTGTGCATGTTTGTGAATACTCATAAGATCTCACCTGACACAATGAGACGGGCACTATTGCTCTGTCGGGTTTCTCCTGTGTACCGATGTCGCGTCATACATCTGTAGTTGTACAGCCCGTCTTCCATTTGCACATCCAGGATATAAAGAGCCCCCGTGGATGTTATTAGAAATCGCGACACTGTGAAGAAACAGGCAAAGAAACAACACTTAGGCAATGCCATAGACACATCAACTACATAAAAACACACAATGAGCTCCATCTCAGCTGTGGGCCAAGATGGGAGGTCAAAAACTGCACCTCCGGCAAATGTGATCATTCAGCAGAAGCTCTCCAAAACCAAAGCTCCCTTCACTGCATGAGCAAAAAAATAACATAAAGAATCTAGAAATTACACGAGTTGATGACGACTCATTTCAAGCTCAGCAGTGAAGAGTTGACGATGATAGATTTTAGTTGGGTCAGGAATTGGAAAAAGTTGCATTTAATGAGCCAGTGATGAACTCCTTATACCAGTATCCTGAGATCAAATGTCTGACAGAAACTGGGTATTCACTAGTGTGAATCCAGACTGCAAACAAGCATCATGTACAAGTCGATGAATGCAGCAGCTCGGACCATATCTCCTGATGTCACCCACATGCTTTTTCACTGCTTCTTCAGCACTTCTTTTCTATTGTATTCGTGTGTAGTAAGAATGTGTTCTTTTTGTTTATGGCTGCAGTTACATTCAATTGATATGATCTATCAGAAAGTTATTATTATGTTATTTCACACAAAAGTGATCACATGAACGATTACGAGAACCCAAGCATGCATCCTTTAGTCACCTATTTAGAGGTAGCGGCTACTGTAACATCACAGGTCCAGTTAAAAGAATATTTTTTCTCTTGTCAATCTTTACTTCATCTCAATTCAGCACAAGCCCCACCCTCCGAAAGGTTCACGTCTCTCATGAAGATTAAGGTTCAGTTACATTCAGAGGACCTGCTGTTTTGTCATTACTACAGCAGGAGAAAAAGGTGGGTTGTGTTCACGTTTCTGCGCTGAAAACACATTTGTATGCGTTAGACAGAAGGAAAGCTCAGAAAGCCAATATTGGAATCTCTTAACAAATATTTGCAAGTCAAGAGAGGTTTGCAGCTCTGTGATCACAGTCACCAAACATCTGCTGCAGCCCATTTAGCTCAGAGTGGCTCTGACAAGCCGGTGTGTTGTGTAGCTGTGTTACACAGCTCGTTATCATGTAGCTCATCGCTCTTCTCTCGCTCTCTCAGGGGAAACTCTGTGTCTCTCCGTCAGACAGGTTCCCTCTTCTTCCTCTGTTCCAGACCAAAGTGGGGAGCCCAGATCACAGGAAGGCATGTCTGCGCGGGCCAATCACGCTAATGTTATGCTAATTCAAATGAGCGTGCGGAAGCAGACAGAGGTAGTTAATATTTATGAGGAGTGATGTGTACTGTAAGCGCTGACTGCTGGAGTATTTCATGTGACAAATGATGGAGAGGCCTATCTGTGATCAAATGAGGCCACTGTATGGTGGTGGTGGTGATGGGGTGTTCCAGCGCTGCTGCTATACATATCATGCACACTTTATGGGGTGTTGAATTACCCTCATTTAGAGCTGTCATGCTTGTTTAACACCCATTAGGCCTGTTGGTGCAGATGCTTACTGAGCTTTTTTATCTTTGCGTCGTTCCCATTTAAGGGGAGGGTCGGCACCATGAAGACTCTTGCATGGACTGGCAGATCTTTACTGACTGCACATGGCATTGGCAGGTTTCCAGCCCACACCAGATAACTGGCTGTCTAAAGGTTTTGAGCTGTCATCATTTTAACTTCTAAAGATCCAGACTTTATTCTCATCTCAAACTGATCTGTAAAAGTCTTCTGAAGGTCTACAAGGTCTGCAAGTGAGTTTAAAAGTGTACTAGAGGAAAACAGCAGCTTCGTTTGGGATTGCCTTTTGCAAAAGCTCTAAAATATTGTGTCTCCACAGGTCAGAAGTGGAGCAGAAGTTGGCTTTTATCTATTTTCAGTGTTCCCAGTAGTCTTTTAATTAGGATTCTGCCATTTTTAGCCAACATCAAAAAACCTGTGTCCCTGTGAGAAATAGTTTCTGCAGAGTGGCAGGAATGCATTAGAAATTCACCTCTGAGTTGTGGGCAGGACTGTTGGCGCAGAGCAAGCCCGCCCCCACTTCCCATCACCTATCTGTTTACACACATTTAATTTTGATGTTTATGTGAGTTATTGGAGCTAAATACAGTTTTAATCTGGATTGCAGGTCAGATGAGGAAAACAAAGAAATACATGGAATTATTTGTCTTCAAAGAATGGAGCGCAGCCGGGAGCTCGCGGCCCGGCCATTGTAGTTTGTTCGTAACAACTGTAAGCTTTTTCCAACAGCGTCTTTTCCCCTGCTCCTGATTCATAACAATTTATATAAAGAAATACTCAGAAATGCAATTTCAAGCTTAATTTTCTTTATATATGTCCTCCATCATCACCATCACCACAAGAACATTTTAAAGACACAAAAAAAAAAACGTTTTCATCAGAGTGGATCTTTACTGTATTTTTCTGAAAATATTAAAAATATAAAATTAGAAGTAGTTAAATGTGAAAAGGCTCCAGAAATGTGATTTCTAATGACGGCTCTTTTCTGAGGCTGCTGATATTTTGTGTTGAGTAACACATTTCTGTTTAGACTGGCTTCCTGTAGAACCTGGTGTAATGGGACTTTTCCATTCATTTGTCTTTTTTTTAGCCTCATTTTGTTTTTTTTACATTTCTTTTTTCCATGTTGATATTTTTTATTGCAATTTTTTCTCCATTGTTTCTATCATTTTTGACTGTATTTAATTTAACTTTGTTAGTATTTCATTAGGCGATTTTGCACAAGTTAAAAAAGTTGGGTCCTTGTGATGACTTTCATAAAGAGCTTATGAGTCTTTTAGGATTAGACTGTCCAGTTCCTGTGGTAGAGGAGAAGTATCTGTGTCATTGCAGGTGAAAGATAGATGCTTTCAGCAGCAGAATCTGTAAGGAGTGGATTTATATTTTATGAGGAAATACTCAGTGATGTAATTAAAGTAAATCTGGAGCTGAGTATAGAGCAGAAAAAAAGCAGAGCTTGAGCAAAAGCTGACGCAGATGTTTACTTTTGAGCACAAACTCTAGCAAACTCAGTAAAGCTTCCTCTGACTCTTGTTTTGAAATCATGTTTTAGGAGAGCTGTCAGTCATTGGTTTAACGCAGATTCATTCTAAGCGTGTCAGATTTGCTGACACACCTCTGCAGAATGAGTGAAATCTGCATGCGTGTTTACTTGCTGACATGGATGTGTGCATGCAGCTGAGTGTTCAAGCCTCACCCAGCTTCTTGCAGCAACAGGCCGCACCTGCATGTTAGAACAATGCTGCACACTCCCTTGCAGTCGTATGAGTGTGTGGAACTAAAACTGTGGCTTCATTTCAGCCCAGCTGCCTGCTGCTCTGTCAGTCCTCTCTTGTCTTTCTCGGCCCGCCCAGCTGCCCTGGCATCATTGCTCTGGAAACACAAGCCCCCTTCTGTGAAAGCGCTCTTAATAGCTTTAGTTAGCGCCTGCAGAAGCCAAACGGAACCTCAGAGTGACTCTTTGTTCACTCTTGATTTCTTACAGGATACAGCAGAAAGAGTGAAAATCATCTACATGCAAAAATGTAAATGCGGTTGCTCGAGCTGCAGCTGAGAGGAGCAGCTCGACTTCAGCATTCATAATTGAGATATGAGTGGAGGGAGGATGAAACGGGAGAGGGAGGTGAACGAGAGAGACAAAAGAAAAATAAAGATCAAGAGGGAAAGAGCACCTCCGGGATACAACCCCTCCCTGTCATCCTAAATGACTTACAAATTGGCTTACAGGCATGCGCTTCCACTGGGGGAGGAAAGGAGACTCAACTTTCATATGCTAATTTGTATCACGGCTGGGCAGAGCAATTATCAAAAAAAGTGTCAGCGCTGTCTGTTTGACAGACCGCAGCAGGAGCCCCTACCTCCTTCTGCGGGTGCCTCCAACTGTCTGCTCCTCTTCCTGCAACAGCAGCCACTGTGGGTAACTCACTGATTACCAACCGATAAGAACCAATGTGGATTTCTAGCACTGCTTCACCTCTGCAGCCTTCAGTGGGACCGAACGTGTCAGCAGAGGAAGTTCTGACAAAGACTTTCTGAGGACTGTAGGCAGAACCGGGTCCAAACTTTGAGTTTCCATCGCTGTCCTCACTGTGTGATGGTGAACCTCTACTCACCACAATCCTCCTGAGGACTCCCACAACTGTAACTACAAACACACTTTATTGTAAAAACACCAAACAATCGGAATATAATGCTCCCAAGGATTATATTTGAGAGATTGAACATTCATCTCCATATTTGTACGAACTGTTCTGGTTTCATCAGCAGCACTTCTCATCACTAACGTAAACATTTGACGGACTCAAAGCGTCTCTGTTCTGAAGCCCCCAGAATTGGAAAAACTCCCTGAGTCCTCTAGCATGTACAGCATGGTGAAACATGCAGACACTTCCAGATCTCTACCGCTCAGTCAGTACGGTTAAGATGCTTGTTTACCAAACACATAGACACTGAGGACGATCACATGATCCCTCACTGAAAGCACGCCATGGGCTTCCCTCTTCTTCCTCACTACAATATGTACCTTACTGAACATTAAACACTTTTTATCATTCCACATATAAGTGTCAGGATCTGTGTGCTTTTGGTCCTCATGGCTTGCCATACTTGCTCACTCTCCAGACTCCACTGATTGATCATTCGGTGCATCATGGAGCATTTAAGCAGCTCTCCTTCTCTCTGGACAACTTCCCTACATCAGAGGCTGTTTCCTGGAGGCTCCCCTGGCAGTACCGTGGCTCCATTACCACCTGATCTCCAATAAACTGCATGTATCAAGCCCTCAGTGTGTGCCTCATTGGGTTGTCTGTTACATCAACTCTCTCACAATAAGTTATTTATTTTTTTTCTCCTTGTTTAGAGCTCTGTCCTCTTGCTTTTCGTTTTTTTGTTTGTTTTTCACACTAAACGAAGTATGTGTCCTGCTGCTGTCTTGAATTTTGTCCACTGCAGGACTAATAAAGTTTATTGAATTGATGCATAGTTTTAAACTGTGGCTTTTGAACATAGGAGTCTTTGGGAAATGTCTCCCTTCTGATGCCAGTGGTTATTTGAGGAAGTGTAACATTTGTGTAATCCTAGTCAGCTTCAAACCCAAGAGCAAAACGTGGGGGCTTGTGTACGCCAATCTACAAGGGAACGTTTTCTTGTAGCTCTTCTGACCTTGTTGTAGTTGCTATGGCAACATCCTTTCGCTGTTGAAGCTTAGAATTGTCTTTCTGTTTTTTGGGGTTTTTGAGGAGTCAGACATGTTTTTGTTCAGTGGGCCTGAAGGGAACAAATGCAGACTACCTTCTTCTCATGAATACAGATCTTGTAATGGAATTGGACCAACAGCCCGTCTGGACAGGAAAGCAGAGTCAGCGAAACAATGCAGTCAGAGAAAAAAAACGCCTCCTCATCTCTTGACTGGCACTGCCCCCACCATGCTAGTGTCTTAGAGTGCATCAGATAGAGAGTGGGGTCCTGTCAGGCTCTCAGCGTAACCTTGAACACCCATAAATGGAACTCGTACCTCTCTGGACCAACAAACTGTCAGCATTTTGCCAACAGTGAGCTTCCCCTTTCAGACACTCGACCGTCCAGAAAACATCGGAACTGCTGTCAGCCCAAAGATCACCTGATCAGCATTAATGGCACTGTAGCCCCAGTTCAGGCAGCGTGGGGGGAGCTGATTTTTGTGTCCTCCAGATAAAAACTGGCTGCCTCACTTTAAGGACAGCTGCTAAGGTTACCATGACGATACGCTAGCTCAGAGAGCAGCAGTCTCTGTGTTATCGAGGATGCAAACGTGGAGAGCAAACACCGTCCACAGTGTTTCTGGTTTGAATGCTGCATGGAAACACCGAGAAGGCAAAGAAAGCTTTTTCAGCTCGTCTGTTTTACTGCTGCTTTAATGACTGAAGTAGACTACATCTACTGTGGATGCAACCTTATAATTGCAAAAAATGATATTTATAGTTGATCCACACTGAAACAAAGATAAATGTTCAGAAAAATGTTTCAGTCATAGACTTGTGTTTTGGAACAAAGCTCCTGCTATATGACTTCACTCCTGCAGGCCGGGCCTCTGCTGTAACTGGAAAACTCTGATATTCCAAACTGAAGAAGATGCTGACTCAATCTTCTCTCCAGACAGAAAACAGAAGCACAACTAGAATTTTACAACCCCTCTATGACAAACTCAGTTTCACTTCATCCAGGCTGCAAACATCAAGAAGGAAACACAAGGAGAACAGAAACGGCTCTCAATGATCCAATCATGAGCCTCATCTCTGTAATCCTATATGTTTATTTGAGCACAACTCTGTGTCTGTGTGTGGGTGTGTGTGTGTGTGTGTGTGTGTGTGGTTCGCAATATTTTATTTAATCTCCACCATGACAAGAAAGCGTTTCAGAGTAACAGGCCTGCAGGTCTGTTCTTCCAGGGTCGGCTCTCAGGCTTCATCTCTGATGTCTACTGAGAGATCTAAAAGAAATGTATTTGTGTTCTGTCATTTCTGTAACCTTATGTGTCCACAGCACGTTTCATTTCTGAAACAAAGTGAACCTTATATAAATACATCTTTACATGGTTCTTAATTACACTTACTGAATAAATATGCGACCGTGCCATAAGATGGGTGTAAAACTGTTGAATTGTCGGACAGTTCCCTGGAGATTTCATGGGATCAGTCCTGCTTCTGAAAAAAGGCAATAATGCAGTCCTCATCTGTGTTTTGTGTTAATTTGCAGTGGCAAGTGGAGCAAGCCATGCTGCTCTGTGGGTGGGGGGTGGGGGGGGGTGGGGATTAGATAATCAAACAGTATGCCACTTTAAATAATCTCCAGCTCCTCTGGGGAGACAAGACTTAAAGCCCGAGCCCTTCTGCTTTAATTGTCTGATTTTCCCGTCATTACAGTTGAGGGCCTCATAATTCAGTCTCATTAAATATTCAGGAGAGAAGAGGAGGAGGACCAATAAGCAAAGGAGGGGGGAGGAGAAAGAATAAGGGGAAGGGAGGATGCTGTGGTCAGTCCATATAAGGGATTCCTCATGTGCTTCTTTGATCCAAACTGCGAGGAGTTACACAGGTATGACCAAACACAGACTGCGTGCAAATTCTGCAATATAGTGTTTAGGATTTTCAATGCAATTAAATGTATTAAAAGCTTCTGAGAGAAAAGAGTAAAAAGAACAAACACTGTAAAACAGATTTTACAATAAAAGTGCTTCCAAGACGCATAAGTGTGGAAGAACAGCAGAGAACCAGCAGATCTCAGCCATGTTATAAATGTCAGGCTGTAAGCAGTGCAAACTTTAATGGGTCTGACGGGCTTCCAACCAACGCAACCATCAGGGATGTCAAGGTAACAGGTTCCTGTGAAACTCTGTTTCTTGACACATCTGTCTTGTTTTATGACATCACGACTTTGCGTCTGTGTTTCTGTGTTTTGGCTCTTTTATCTGCAGTCTGTGTGTTTATTCAAAAATTCAAACCTGCTGACAAATCCTGCATCCTGCTCCGACTGACGGACACGGTGCAACATTCCAATTCATAAACTAAAAGCTCATTTTTCATTGGTTATATTTACGATAATAGTACTTGTCACGTGTGCCCCTGTCAGCTTACTTTGTAGACAAAGTCAGAACTTCTTAATCCTGTTTTAATGTCAACTTGTATTGAAACCCTCCAGCTAGGGTTTAATCAGCACCACGGACAGCTCCAAGTAACAGCATGGTTTTTGTTCAAACTAACTGCATTTCATAAACATTTAAAAACAGATTTGTGTTGTGCCTCCTGCAGTATTTTTACCACTTTTCTTTTTGAGTCATTGCATCACTTTGACGTAGATTTTGTTTCTGTTTGGATCGAAAAGCAATTGTTTGAAGAAAAAAAAAATATGGTGCTCAGAATTGAATTAGGAAGGCTTCTAATGAGCAGCAGTTCAAAATGTCATTTTCACTGGAAATCTCTGGTAAAAACCTCTAACAATCATTCTATTTGTAGAGCGTAGTGAAAGAACCACAAAGGCGTGTTTGCATTCATGAAGCTGATGTGGTCCAACTGATCGCATGAACTCACTCTCACATGCAAAGAGATCAACAGAAGAAGAATGACAGTCGCTTCAGCCTAGAGGATCTTACAACCAAAACTAATAATTTTTTAAAGTGCTTTTTGCTAAAGTCAATACTTCCAGACTAATGAGATGTTCTCCATGGTTTAAGGTAAATATCAAAAACATCAAGACAAACCCCTCTAAATCCTATTCTGCTTTTAATTTAAACAAATGCTGGCCCCAAAATAACTGTAAATAAATAAAAATGTGCAGAAAAACACACACACACAAAAAAAACATTGAAAAATTAACTCTGGTAATGCTGGAAATTCCTAAAAGAAAAAAAAAAGAAAGAAACTCTTTGGGAAAACGATATTGTATATTTCAAAATTGAGACAGATCCAGACAATCCTGAATGAAATGTCATAAAAACAAATAAATAAATAAAAATTAAGGAAGAACTGACACCTAGCCCTAACCTATGTTTTTAAAATAAATATACTGAACTGTTTTTTATTCCAAGCATTTAAAAAACAAACAAATAAAAAACTAAAATAACAATTTGATGTTAGTTACAAACAATCTTTAAGACAAATGCATACATATATGCTCATATACTGTATATGCAGTGTGCATTTATATGTACATTTAGATTTTAATCAGTTTTTTGTTTTTTTTCCCGTTTTATTTTACTGTAGAGTTTTGGATTGTTAATAAAAGATTCAAGTTTTGAACATTTCCAATCAATGCGTTTTCTTTTTCTGTCTGTAATCACAGAGCATGAAGGGGTTGATTTAATCAAAGCTGTCTTTGAAATCCTTTTGTTGTTTTCTACTGATCTCTGTAGCCCCCCCCCATCCCCTTCATCTCTGTGACTGTCAGTGTTTCATTTCTTCTTTTCCGTTGGTGTTCCCCTCTCCACCCTTTGCTCCCCCTGTCTTCCCCCACTGCATTAGCCTGCAGCGGTCAGCCGCCTGACAGCTGCTCCACCTGAAGAATATCATTCAACGTTGCCGTGGAGACATAAGCACCCCCCCCGCCCTCAAACTGGCTTTTTTTCCCCCTCCATCATCTGGACATTGCTGGGGGCTTCAAAAAGAACGAAGAAGATCTGCTTTTGTTTCTCCACAAGTACACCATGAATGAAATCCAGAATGTACTTCATTTGAGTCTGAAACTTAAACGCCTCTGTGAGGCTGACCAACAGACAGACAGACATGCAGACAGAAAAGGACAGACAGACAGACAGGCAGACAGACAAAAAAAGACAGACAGACATGCAGACAGACAGAGAGAAAAGACAGACAGACAGACAGAAAAAGACAGACAGACAGACATGCAGACAGA
>BSAI01000201.1:1482691-1543579 GCA_036245035.1 Adrianichthys oophorus | reverse complement strand
ACAGACAGACAGACAGAAAAAGACAGACAGACAGACATGCAGACAGAAAAAGACAGACAGAAAAAGACAGACAGACAAACAGGCAGACAGGTAACTTGACAAAAAGTCTACGAAGGTTGAGACTTTAACTAAACATGACTGCTCACACAACCCCAAAGATTGCTGTGTAATTAAAAACAAAACAAAAAAAATGTTGGGATAGGTTGCCCCCCCCCAAAAAAAAGAAAAAAAACACACACACCAGTTCCAGCCCTGTTTTCCTTCACCTGGCAACCATTCTTCTTGGACTGACGAAGTGTCAAGAGACCAATCAAAATCTTCTTCCTAATTGCTCCCATCCACCCCCCGCACACTCGCACTTTGATCCCCCCCCCCCCCCCTGCTCTGGCTGTGCAGCGCTGAGTTGAGAAGGACCCCCCCACAGAGTCATTGCTGGTGATGGTGGTGCCAGGCCTGCCGGCGAAGGGTTAAGTAAATATTGGGCAAAGCAGCTGCTCTCAGAGTGCCATCATCTGCCTGAGATCCAGGCTGGGATAAATCACACACAGCAATTAGTGCCATGCTGTCCCCCTGCCCTCGTTAAACAACTCCGCCCCGCTGGGGAGGGGGCTCATAAACACAAGCCTGGAGATGGAGGGGAGCGCTGTGTGTCTGTGCTGAAGGAAATACAGCTCATCAGAGTTCCCATCAGATCATGACTTTTCATTTAGTTCTTTTTCACTGTCTTTTCTTGTCTTGTTTCGTTTTTTTAGGAAAGCTTTTGGCTGATATTTCATTTTATTTGACCTTTCTCCGCCTTTTCAGCTGCTACCTGTCTTTAATATTTGATCTTTTTCCTGTATTTATCTTATAAGTCAAGTTTTATTTTCTCGTCTTGTATTTGACTTTGTGAGTTATCCTCTGTGAAAGGGGCTTTACAAACACACACTTACTTACGTTTCTTTCCGTTTGTAATTTTGGAACAACCCGAGTTTACGTTGATGATGTTTCTGCAGAAAAGTCGTCCTGTTCTGTTTGGATCAATTCTTTCGTTTGCATTTCAGAGGCAACTTTGTGCTTTCACCGCGGCCTGCTCCTCCTCCTCACCTCCCAAACTCCTCTTCCTCAGAATTCTGCAGCTTCTTTGAGAGCAGAGGAACAGTCAGGTAAACGGGGTGGGGTGGGTGGGTTAAAGGACCTGTCTCACAGTTATGGAGGGGGGGGGGGGATTGAGATGAGAAATAATTAATTAGAACCCCCCTGGATTTTCCCTTCTACATTTGATCCATGTATATTTTTCCCTTTTCCGTGCTCTAAACCAGGCATCCACATGGCAAACGAAGCACCTCTCTGCCCCTCCCAGTTTTCCCTGAAAGACAGATTCTGCTGTTCTGTGGGGGTGGGGAGACAGGGGTTAGAGAGGTGAGCTGTTACTGTGGCAACCAAGAGTGACTCTTAGCTGGGATGCAGGGGCAGAGACATGCCGGGGGAAGCTGGTGGAAGAAAGCTTTTGGGGATGGGGGGGCTCTGTTGATTGCTGCTGCTGGGTCAGACTGTCAGCACTGCCACTGCCGTGAGCATGTGCACCACCACCTTGGCTTGGGGATTCAGGAGCAACCACAACTTCTCTGGAACATTCTGGGGAAACTCCAGAAGGCAATCATGTGGGATTTGGGCGGACGATCGACTAACTCCTGCACATGCCCAGATCGTGATGACCGACAGATCATTTATTATTCCTGTTCTGAGCTGCACTGGAACGGTTTGATCTGTTCCAGAACATTCTGTGTGAAGATAAAAAGCTGCTCGGATTGCTTCATGAGGCTTTGGAAAAAACGCCCAAACGCGCCTGAAGATGTTTGTGTTTGTGTTCCAACTGTGTAACCATGCCCCACCTTCCATTCCTGAACTTGATGCAAAAAGTCCCAAAGGTTTCAGTTTCTCCAAAAACCTCTGGAGGCAAATTGCAAAAAGAAACAGTTACCTGTTTGAATGTGAAATGCATTTAATTTCCAGCTTAAATCTGGGGAATCTTTAGTTTTAATTGGCAGGAAGGTGAACCCATTCAGGTGTGTGGGGGGGTGTACACCCTGAACAGATTGCAAGTCTTTTACAGGATCACACAACCACACACATTTACCCAACCACACCTAGAGGCAACTTAGAGTGACCAACGAACCTATGAAGCATGTTTTTGGACAGTGGGAGGAAGCCAGTTCCCAGAGAAAATCCACACGTGCACAAACATGCAAACTCTGCAAGGATTTGAACCAGGGCCTTTTTGCTGTAAAGCAAGAGTGCTAACCACTTCACCACTGTGCAACGTTTAAAACCTAAGAAAAGAAAACGTTCAAGGCCACATTTGAGCCGCAAAAGGATATGAAACCGGAAATCCCCCAGAGTGTGGCGCTGCGGCAAAGCTGGACCGCTCTCTCCTGTTACTTGGTTTGGTTTGAGTAAATCTGGATCCAGGCTGATCCGGATCAGTCAGGTTGGTTTTGCCTGCTTCCTCGTGTGACCATGTCATTTCACTTCCGATGGGGCCGATCAGACTCTGCACTTTCTCTATAGGCCTCGTCCCTAAGACAAGTGCAGGCTGATGGTTACCCCCCCCTCCTGACCTCATGACAGGAGCCCGTAGAGAAACAGACTACTGTAGACAAACAAAGCCACAGGGTGGGTGTAATGAATATGCTGCCCCCTGTGGTGGGGATGACCTTACAAACAACAACAAACTGTCACTTTGCCCAGCCCGCTGGGAGCTGCCCTCTGTGAAAGGGCAAATGCCAGCGGACAGCAGAGCCGCAAACTCACAGACAACGCTGCAGATGAAGTGGGCTGTCATGGTCGTGCTGTCGTTCTGCCTCAGCGCATCGTCTCCATCCTGAGGTATTTGTGGTATTTACTCAGGTAAGTCATCAAAGCCTGGCAGACACAGCCTTCATGACAGAAGATGAACACTCTGATCTCCAGCAGGCGCTCTGAATCAGACACGTGCTCATGTGACGAGGACGACTTTGATGTCAGCGTGAAGCAGAGGGGGTGGGCTTTCTGGGGCCTATGCAGGATGATGTTGAGAGGCCTTGTTGTACAAACCATCACAGAAAGATTTCTGCAACTCTAAAGAATCCATAGAGAAACCATAAGCCTTTACTCAATAATGTATGCTAGTCCTAGAAAACTGAAGACCAAAATGGGTGGAACTGTTGACACTGAAAAACCAACAGCATTTATTGAGCTGATAAAGGGGCCTTAAGAAGAGATTCGAAAAAATTATTTTTAAATTACTGACGGTCAATAAATCAGCTGAAACAAATGTATTTTTGTTTACTTTAAAAAGCACAATCAGCTAACATGACATAACATCACTGTGACAAGATAAAACAATAGAAAGTTAAAAATATGTCTATTTAAAGAGCAGAGAAATGATCAAAAAATACTTTGAATCTATTTAAAGCTTACACTGTTATTTTTGAAATTAAGCTTTTGGCAATTCAAATTCATATAGTGTCTAACCTGAAGCCTCTTCTGCTCAAAGGAAATATTAATTAATCACATCAACATGAGGAACTCAAGCAAAGAAGCTCAAGCAACTTTCTGGGTTTCATCCTTCCTGCTCATATTCATCAACTCTAACTGATCACAAGTGATCATAAAAATGATGGTCATTTTGCTGTCCTGTTTCTTTATCTTCACACCCTTCCTCTCTTCTCCTGCTGCAGACCTGGAAACCATCCCTTTGACCCCGTTGAAGGCCATGTCAGCTGCTGCTGCTGTGAGCCTTTGTTTGGAAATGACATTTGTGTTCAAATGCTCTGCAGTGGCCATCAAAAGCCCATATTTTTTGTTTGAGTTAAACATGGATTTCTTCTCACGGGATTGACAGCAAGACAAACTGAGTTCACTCAAGAGATTTTATAAAACGGACAGACTTTAGACATGTGAAAAGGAACAAACCTGCAAAAGAATGGAACCATTTTTTCTAAATCAATGAGTCACAAACTGTAAATCTGCTTTTTATGTATTTGTTTTTTCCCTGTGAAGCAGCTGGAACACGTGTTAGAGTCCACGTGGTACCATGGTAAAGTGTGTATGCTAGAATGGTGTTCTTCTGAGGTGACAGAGATCATTATATGTGCTCTTCAACCAAAATGCATCACACTAAAACGACTAGGAGAAAGAGAAAAACATCACTGAGGAGGAGGAGCAGGGCTTGAACCAGTTTAAATCTGGTGAACTGTCGAGGATAATAAATCCCTGGCGAAGATGGAGGCCAGAGTTATTTACTAGCCTTACAACCAGCTGCAAACCATCTGGACTTAATTGTACGCCACAAACTTTATTAAGATCAACCAGGGATTTGGCCTCAAAGCCTCTTACGCTGAGAAGTGGTGCGTTTGCTTTGAGGGACGGACGGGCTCCCCGGCGCTCTGCAGGACCCTGCCGACCTGATGTCAGTCTGTTTCGGGGTCAGAGGTTGAAAAAGCAGGTACTGCAGAGGTCAAGCTGCACATGCACAACCACTGCGACATCAGAACATGCCAAAGGCTGCAGCCTCTGTGCTTTTTATACCAAACCATCAGACCACAATTAGCCATGAAAACGTGCGCGGGCCTTGAGCGGCGGGCCTTGAGTGGCGGGCCTTGAGCGGCAGGCCTTGAGTGGCGAGCCCGCATGCGGCTGTGTTTAATGTAGGTCATTGTGCATAATGTTGTTCTTGGCAGCTGTCTGAAGACCGCAGATAAGAAGTCCTGTCCAAGCCTTGGTGTGGCAGGGAGCCAGTCTAATCCTATTTGCCCTGATCTGGGCTGAATGTGGGGGGGGCAAGCCGGTGGGGTCACTTGAGGAGGTCGTCGGGGTTGTTCTCTGACTTTCAGGAGAACAACATCTCATAGGTGCTCACACAGTCACACTCTGAGATAAGGCAAGCAGCATCCCAGTGAGTGCAGAGTAACAGAACAATGTTCTTGTTTGTAGTTTGTGTGGGATGAACCGGCGGCTCTTTCCATCTGAGAATCTCAGACACATTACCTAAAAACTGTCTCCAAGGATCTAAGCTGCTGGCCTCGTTAGCTCCTTTATTTCTTCAATTGCACTAAGTCCTCCATATGTCTGATGGGGGAGCACAGGGGCAGCGGGTGTGGCCGCGGATTAGGTCATCCTTTCTGGAAATGATGCTTTCCCGGTGCGAGTGTACTCTGACCATCAGCTGTTCAACCAAAAAAATGTAGATGCTGTCACAGATCTAATTTATTGAATTAATAATTGTTGTCACACATGTATTTTGTGGAATTCAGAGTCCTTTCTGACAGATGTTCTGAAGAGTTTTCAAGAAGTGCTTTTGTTTGCTTGCAGTGCTCTCCTTCCAATATAAAACCCCAAAACATCGAGTGACAGGAATATAAATGTTGCTCAAAGGAAGTGTAAAGAAGTAAAAAAAAACACCTTCCTCTGTGTGTAACTGAAAGCCTTGGTCCCCTGCCCGTAAGGGGGTTGACCTGTACAGCTGCTGCGGGTTTGAGGGTTGTCCAGGTCCATAGAGGGTCGTGGAGATGAGAGGCTGCCTCTTACAGGGAAACCCCCCCTGAGGCTCGTAGAGCCACTTCAAGGGGCGTCCTGAAAATGGAATGTTCCATTGTCATGAAATGAGTTCCAAGCGTTTCTGAGGTTCAGGTGACGCTCTTGTATGGTGTCGGTTTCTGGCTCCTTACTGACTGCACACAAATGCTGCACGCACCGAATGTGCATGTGATACTTAAGTGCCCGAAAGATGCCCGTAGGAGGTCCACACCAACCACACTCTGATTGCTTTCCTCATCTCTAACAGTCTGGACACTTACCATGTGGACAGCACTAATGGACTCCTTGCATTCTGTCGGATTTGGAGGCGTGGTAAAAAAGTAACCAAATTGTGATTTAGGCGAGTCTGCATCTCACCTGATTCCTTCTCATTTACCTGTATATGTTGTATAAATGTTTGCTATGACCTGTCGCCCTCAGCACGTCTGTAGAGAAAAGTGTGTATTTGGCCAAACCGAGCGATTCACCGAGCGGCCTACGACCCAGATATTTCCTGTGAGACACCAGCGGGCCCCGGACGGGTTTGCTCACAGACAGCTGTTTCCAACCTGAAGGAGAGTTGTGTTGAAAGCTGAAGGAACTGAAGAAAAAAACATTTGAAAGATTTTTCTGAGTCAAACAACATCAAACAATCTTTGGGCAGGGAGGGGTCACTTTGCTTCGGTACACTTGATTTTGATGTTTGAAGATGCTCCAAACCTCTGATGACCCCCCCCCTGCCAGTCAAAAGCAGAAAAGAGGAGGTTTGGGTCTGATGTGAACGCCGCCTCCCTCATCCAGCTGTTCCTGCAGGCGTGTACAGGAACTCGGCCTTCATCCTCATAAATCCTGCAGACTCCTTTCTCCCATTACAATTCTTGAGAAAGCATCGCTTCACAATAGAAGGAACTCTAGTGTTTGCATCATAATCGGATCGGGGTCTCCTTTGGCCGCGGCATAAAATGACCGATGAGGTGGGGGGGGGGCACGACAGCATTCTGTTTTACTGACAGCTAATAAATGTCTTCATAACAACGGTGAGGAAACATGACAGAGTTTAAATAAACGACCATTTAGGAAGTTTGAACGTTTCAGAGCGCTGTGACCCCTCCCAGACAGCTCAAGTGGAATTCAAGTCAGACCTGAAAAACTGCAAACATCCTAAAACTTTAGACATAATTCAACATGTCTAAAACTAAAACGTCAATAATATGAGACATAACCACTCAAAGGGGAAAATCCTTCAAATTTGTTTTTCCTTCTTCAACGTTTAGAATTATTTTGAGGAGGAGATTTTATTCTCAGAAGTGTGTCTGCAGGAAGATGGACTTCCACTAGCAGTTAGTCTCTCAGGTCTTAGATGATGTTTTTAAATAAGAGGCAGCCCCCCCCCCCCCCCCCCCCCCGCACACTGATCCCTCTTGTTTGTTTTTCTTTTCGTTTCATGATGATCTCATGAATCTTTTTGCTGATGGAGTCCAAAGAGAGCTCACCTTTCCCCCCCTGTCTCTTTTCCAGAGCATGCAGCGCTGCAGAGCAGCACCCTTACAGCAGCTCTGCAGCAGACCTGAGGCCTTTTCTGCTGATATTTGTTGCTCCATCACTTTTTAAACAATTCAAGCCAGAAAACGCAGGCAACTTATGAGATAAGAGTCTGGCTGTGTGAGAGCAAACAGTAGACAAAAAGAGCAAACTTTGACAGCAATGAATGAGTGGATGAAGAAACTGAGCTCATGGACTTTAGTCAACAAATGTAAATCCTCCTTAAAGGGACGATAGAATGGACTTTTTTAAATGGACTTGCATGAATGCGTGGGCCTATTTTCTTAAAAGAGGCTGCACTGTTTGTTCTGTATGCGACCACCTCACACTCCAGAAGCAAAGAAAAACCTGCAGACATCACCTTATCTGGCCCGAGCAGCTCATGTCAGCTCCTCAATTAGATGAAAGCACCGCTCTTTAATTTTTGTTCAATCCTCCAGGCAGTTTATTTAGGGTGGGGGTAAAAAGAGCCATGGCTCAGTGGATTGGCCAAGCGCATGATAAATCACAGCGAGCTCCAGCCAATGAGGAGAGGCGCCAGCATCAGCTCAGGCCCTCAGCAACAACATGCAGCCTGCTGCAGGCAGAGAGGAACCAGGGTGCTGCTCATCCTGAGTGCAGCAGAGGCTCCAGGAGGACGACGGGGATTCAAAGCATGCGCTCTCCTGAATCTGAACAATCCAGTCAACAAGGAAATCATCACCAAGAATGAAAGCCTGTTCCGAATGCTGTCATGACTTTCTGAAGGCGGATATTTTTAGAGCTGCTCCGTATTCTGCTTCACAGATTAGCAGGGATTAGGAACCTGCCTGCAGACTGATTCTTGTTCTGCTAAACATTTTCCCGTCCACACCTTAAGACTGCAGAGCTGATGGTTAGAAACAACAGCTTTCTGTACTTCAATCAAACGTTAGAAAGATTTTGAGAAAATTCCGCTTTTCCTAAAACATGTGAAAGAATATTTGATCCAAATGTTTCTAGAACAGCAACTTTGTGTACGCAGAGCTTCAGGAACGTTTCTGATCAAACTTTCATGATTGGATTATTTCTTGATGGAATCTATAACATCTCCCACCATCTGAAGGTTCCAGCTGAGTGTGAGCTCCGTCATCATCTTTCAGAAGAATACTTGATTCTTCGGAGACCTGAGGATCCCTCTGGACCTTCCAGAGGAGTGGCGTGCTCGCCATCGTCTTGGCGGCGCGCTGATGCCTCGTGACAGTTCATTTCTTGCCTGTCCTCATGAATGACAGTCAGAGCAGGACGATTTCCTGCTCCCTCTTTGTTGACATGTTTGCCATAAAACACGAGGATGGAAGGGGGGGGTTAACAGGGAGAATGAACGCCCCCCCCCAAAGACACTGCAGCAGCTGCTTGCACAAGATAAGAGCAGCCATTCTTCCTCCTACACAAACACAGCAGCTCACTTCTGTCCCTCTCTGCCGCACACACTCACCGCGCACGTATCCCTCCAATCACACAGGCTGGACCCCCACCCCCATTCTCCACCCAATGACAGGCTTCTGGCTCATCTTTCGGTGTCCCACCCTTCCAGGCTTGTTCTCTGGTGATGGACTAAAAGGTAAAATGACTACAGTTCATTTGTTCAGACAGACATCACTAACGCCGTGTTTTCTGTTGGTGGGTTCTGAGGGCTCCGTCACTTCTGCTTCATCCAGGCCGTTAGGTTGAGAGGCTGCATAGTGAGCAAAAGATGAGTGAGGGTCTGCTCGGTTCTCACAGGAGATTATGTGGTAAAACATGGCCATCTTTAGGGAGCTGGAGAAGGTTAGTCTCATAGACGTGAGCAGATGTTGTCTTTGGGATTTCAGCAGAAGAGGCACTGATGGGATGGAAACCATTAGTAATGATGAGAGCAACGTTTCGGAAATAAATGAAACTTTGATAGCAGAAAGAACTGGCTGGTAGAGATCATTCCAACATGTTCTTTCAGTTTAAAAACCATCCCTTTCCTCTCAGGGTTAGGGGGGTCTATGAAGCCTACCCAGCCGCTAGACCAACAGTCTCCGGTCTGTACGAGGCTGAAGTGGGCGTCTGATCTTTTGTTTCTTTTTTTGCCTCCATTTTTTTTTTTTTACTTTTCAAGGTAAGTGTGTCTTCATCATTTGTAAAATGTCAGAAGTGGTGGAGAGAATCCAGAAGTTTTCTCTGCGACGCGGTACCAACTGTCCCACGGACCGGTCCACGGCCCGCGGGCGGGGACCCCTGCTGGGCCGGTGTCCTACATGTTTTCCAATCAACCTACCATTGCAGCATCTTATTGGCAAAACACACCTGATCTAGGTAATCAGCAGCAGATAAGACAGGATTTCAGCAGGATGCCAGCCCTGGAGGCATGGCGTCTGCCTGAGATAGTTCTCCAGTCCATCTCAAGGCCACACAGAAACAGAAACCCCACACACTCACTGTAACACCTAAGGGACAACTTAGTCACCAGCTGTCCAGTGAAGCCTGTTTTTGGGCTGTGGGAGGAAGCTGAAGTTCCTGGATTAAACTCACACATGCGCAGTGAGAACATGCAATCCACGCACACAAAGGTCCCAACTGGGATTTGAACCAGGGCCTTCTTGCTGTGAGGTGAGAGTGCAGCCTCAGTTTAAAATTTCAGACAATGTAGGAGCAAAAGATGAAAAACCTGTGATGGAGTTTGTGATACACTTCCATTAAAGTCTACATGAAATGCTTCAGAGTTGAACACATGTCTGCATTCGAGTTTGCATCACACTTGTCATCAGAGTCTCCATTAGAGCCTGAAGGACTCTTCTCTCCAGTCTAGACTGGAGTCTGCAGTGGAGATCACAGAAAGCCTGAGTGTTCATTAATTGGTGGCTCCTTCCATGATTAGCTCTTATTGCACTTCCAGCTGATCTGCATGCTAAAAAGAGTTGGCTCGCATCCAGCCGCCTGGAGAAGAAGGCCCGACTCCAGACCTCTCCGCTGATCAAGGTTTAAAGACTATAAACACCCCCTCCCCCACCCTTTCTGCTCGCATGCCTCCAGCTCACACCCTAATCGTGCACAGTCCCAGGGGTTTCATAAAAGCTAATTGCAGTTATTGGTGAGCAAACAGCAGAGAGATGAGAGACAATTGAAGAGCAGAAAGAGCTTCAGCCAGAGCGGGCTGCTCCTGTTTGTGCCTGTAAAGCTGTAACGGGACACTCTGGATCATGATCCACAGAATTACATCAAATATTGACACACTTCTGTACACACTGATGAGGCTCATATTTGGCAAAGCTGCCTGAAATGTTCTGAGATGAGCAGATTTATTGTAACTGTATCTGAGGATCTTCATAAGACATACACGTCCAGCCTCTGTATTTAGCAGTGTTCCCATAATGCTTTTTGGCGACTGCATCCAGACTCATGCAGGCTCATATTGATTTTCTTCCTTCCTTTTTTTCAACCTTTTATTTGTGAAGTTAAGCTGCAGCCTTTGGGGGCGAAGAGGAATGCTGCTGCTGCTGCTGCTGCTGCTGCTGCTGCTGCTGCTGCTAAGCGTTAGCAGCACTTCCTGCCTCACCTGGACTGTCACTCTGACAGCACTGCTGCGCTGCGGAGCATCTTTGTGCATGCACACGTGCAGTCATCGGTGCAGAGAGAGCCGTCAGCTGAGCCCAGACAGACTGTGGATGCCAGTGCAGGAGGGCTGTGTTAACCTTTCTCTTTTTGACTCTGTCCTTCATCTGAGCTCTTTACAAAAGGGGACCAGTGAAACCAAAGAAATCAGTGAAATCTCTGAAAGTCGTGAAAAAAAGCAGTAAAATCAGAGCACATGTCCTCCAGCCTCTAGCTCTACATTCATGCCGAGAAAAGGGCAAAGCTGACTGTGAGTGAGCTGCAAAGCTGCTCTCCACCAAAGCATCCATCATACATGTGGGCTGTGGACAAGCTTGGGTCCTCCAGCTTACATTTGAGCGCGGCATTATGGAAAGAGTCAAACAAGCAGAACTTTAGCACAGCGCTGCTGTTACACAGACGCACCTCTCTGAGGACGTTTCCAGATAGAAGCATTCCAGTCCCAGCAGTGAGTTCAGCATCCACCACGGGAATGGGAAAGTCGACTTTTTTAGTTGCTCTGAAGACAAATCAATTGTCTCTAGTTTTATTTACCATCTTCTGAAATGAGTGCAAACCACTGTTCCACGAGAATGTAAAAAAACAAAACCAGAACTTCTGTTTAGTCTCACCAGAAAGAACCAACACAGACGTATTACAGACGTAAAAACAGGCCCGACTGAAATAAACAAAAAAATATAATTAAATGTAAACTGTTCTCTTTAAAAAAGCAAAACAATCTGCCAATGGGGTGAGAAAAAGAAAAGGAATTCTTACCGTACCACAAATCCTTCTAGTCACTAAGACGTGTTTTCTCAAACTGAGATCACTTTGCTATTGAAAAACTCTTCTCTTCTTGATCAGATTATTTTTCCCAAAAATAAGAGATTTTTTTCTGGAAACAAGGTTCTATTTACTTTTTTAAATTCAATTTTTCCGTGCACTCATGGTGTGTGAGCATCTCTTACACAACAGGCCTTTCCTAAGAGGCTTTATCAAACTGAAAAGCATGAACTTCAGAGACGACATCTCAGGAGAACAGCAGTTCCTCTGAAACACATTTGAAGTCCCGCATTAAAAAGTGAGAGATTCAAACGGAATATAGCTGATCCATGTTTAAGGTGAATTGTTTGCTTTCTCAGATAAGTGTCATGAAATAATGTTGTTATGAGTCTGTGCTTCATTCATAAGTAAACCAAAACCACGAGAAATTATGTGAAATGAAGGATGTTCGTTAGACAGACTGTCAGTGCTGTGAATACACATGAGCTCTCAGTCCTTCCTTCAAAGGACCATTACACACAGCCAATGAGAGCAGCAGAGCGCCGTTCACTCGTGGCTGAAGGGACGGAGGCAGGATGCAGAAACAACTCTAACTCTAAGTCCACACAGCAGATGTACAGATGTCCGTACAGCAGGTCCAATGAGCCATGTTCTCCTACAAGCAGCTGAACAGGACTGTTGTTGTGAGGCCTGAACACAGTGGCTTCACTTCATCAGTATTTCTGTGTGAGCTGGTGATGGGAAAGAATCTATCCCTGAAACAGAAAGAAAGACTGATACTGATGAAGGGCTAAGCGAAACCAAAATGTCTGATCTTTGTGATCTGATCATGTGCAGAATAGAAAACAGAAGCAGTGTGGGTTTGTCTCTGCTGGGGGGGTGGCCCCCACTGTGGCCTGCTGGTGCTGAATGCAGAGCAGGCAGCTCTGGGCTGAGGCAAATGATTACAAGGCCTCCTCAGTGACTGCAGCACAGGCTGCACCTGGGGAGCTGCCGGGCTGTGCTCTCCTATTCAACAGTGACCTGACAGTGGATGGAGGAAAAGCCGGTTCCTCCTGAGCGTTTGCTGTCAAATCCCACTCCAACCTTCTTTGGATCTACTCTGTCCCAGTGGTCTTTTAATGATGATCCTTCCATTTTTGGACTGTGTCGTTTCTTTAGGACATGGTTTCTGCAGAGCAGTTCATTTGCCTCTGCGTTGTGGGCGGAGCCACCCCCTTCACCTTGCTCTTGCTGAAAGCGCAGAGCTGGGAGCTCGTGGCCCGCCCAGCAAATTTTCCTTCTCACAGATACAAGCAGCATTTTTTCCTCTGCTCCTGATTTGCAACAATTTGAATAAAGAAATAGTTAGAATTGAAGCTTAATTATCTTTACATATGTCCTCCATCATCAGAAAAATGCTACAAGTGGGCAAGCGTCAGACGGTTCAGGCTTCAGCGTCATCCATGCATTTCTGATGATGCACTCCTCAAAAACATTCTGCTTCAATTATATGAGAATGTTTCTAAAACTGTACATCAACACGCAGACTCCAAACCAGTGTCAGAGGTTTTGACATTCAGACATGTGATTTTCAGAAGCTGCCGTCCTCTCACACAGGAAACTCACACTTCTGACTGAGATGAGCTGAATACATAAAGGGTTAACCTGCAACTTTGAGATTATTTTTGTAACCAAGAGACGCTGCGTTTTCAGCAAAGACATGCTGCACACCCACAATCATTTTGGGACATTTTAAAGTCTCAAAAGTGACATGAAAGTTTGTGGTCAGCTGTCACAGTCCAGAGAACTGACTGCAGGCTGTGCAGTTAGAGTATAGAAATAGCTTACTCCCGTTTTAATGAAGACATCAGACCAGAAGCAGGACAGAGCAGATTTCCTTCATCACTGAGACTGTTTACATGCACACCAATTATCTGATCAATCTGATTTAGAGTTTGACTTATTAGTTTTTTGAGTGACCGTGATAATCTGGTGTCCTTCATCCAGTAACAGCTGCTTCCCAATAAAAAGAACTCTTTTAGAACATCTGCATTTTTCAGAAAATACATCAGTTCCTGGAATGCATCCACGTTTAAATAAATAAAATAAAACAGAGCAAACAGAAGATCGGGTAAGGGTTCTGGATGAAGGGAAAACCGCATTTTCTTTTTCGGAGAACAAAAAAAAACCCAAAACAGAATGCAACAGCAGTGACTGTTCTACTTGGCAGACAGCTGTTGCAGCAGTTACCAAGAACAAACCGGAAACTGCACTGCTAACGTTTTAATAGTTGCAAAGATTTCAAAACGTTTACCAGGTTTGAAGTTGTTTTCATTTCTCTTTGCTTTATACCTTTCCAAACTTCTCTCAATATCAGCACAGTTGAGAGTTTTTTGTTTGTAGGATCTACAAATAAGGACATTATTATTAAATGGAGATAAAACCCTTCTCTTGACAATAGAAAAAAATGATTTAAGACTCAAACAACCTCCAACTGCACTGTCGTTTTTAGTTTAATTCTAAGTAGGATGTTTTAAGTTCAATAAATGATGACAAATTAGACTGGCATTCATTGTGATTATTTTGGAATCAAAAACGTAGATTTTTGTTCTTAGATTTTTAGATTTCATGAGGATTTATGAAGATGGCCCAGCTTTTACAAAGATCATCATTTTGTTCTAAATTGACTCATTTTCACTTATTACACTAGTCCTTTGTTTGTAACTGAACTCAAAACCCTTAGCATAAATAAAATCTTATTATTGGGCTGTAAAACATTTAATTAAAGGTCAGTAATTCAATCTAACAGCGTTTAGCTTATTGAATGGTTGTGTGGAACGCTAGATTTTTGATATCTTAACATAAGATTTCTTGATAAGTAAAAATTACTTGTGCGCGGACAGATCATGTTCCTACTTTCAAGGAGTATCCTGTTAAGGTTAGTGTTCTTTCCTAGTTTTAGGCAGTGGCAGCTTCTCTTTTTGTCGTGTACTTCATGTGCATATTCTCTGAAATAAATCAGATAGAGGACTAAAATATGCACACGAGAATTTACAATGATTGTCTTTTGAAAATCGGTTTTAACTTCCAGTTACCTGATCTTTGTATGCGTATCAGCGGGATCACAGAACTCAACAGTCACAGGTTAACGGGATTTCTCAACTGATGCTAGTGTTTGTATTGTGATGTCCAGTCTGTGGAGTTCAACAAAGTCTCAGCGCAGAAGCACAAACCCAAAATCTTTGTCGTAAAACTGCTGCCGTGCATGCTCTCTCAGCTTGCTTTTTTCCAGTTTTTCAGCTGGATGTCATGGTTTCTTCAAGTAGCTCTTTGTTATTCTGCCCTGCAACAACTCAAACCACTCTGTCCACAGAGACTCACAGAGGGTTGGTTAAAACCAGACTGCACCTCCCAAACTGAGGAACCACAGTCAATAATTCATACAAGAGAGAGAAAAGCTTCTTTTTACCAAGTTCTTTTGTTTCATGTCAAAACGGGATGTTCTTCTCAGTCATTCAGGTTTAAAATGCTCTAAGCTGGTCTTTGGATGGAGGAGCTGGGCCATCTTGAGCAGAACTGTCACTCACAGGCTAGCACACGCAAAGTGCACTTAGACGTGTTTAGCAGTGGACAGGGAAAATGGACGGTGCGTCGTAGGATGAGCGCAATGACACGTGAATAAAGACCACTTGCTCGTGCATTCATAGGCCTCTATCATCCATTATTTAATGTGAAGGAGAACAGTGGATTGGTGGCAGGCTGATTTTTTTGACAGTGTTCACATGGCTGCTGTCTGCAGATCAGTGGGTTCTGCTGCTTCTTTTGACAGCCAAGGAGCTTTAAAGGTGCAGGTTCTTCTGACCCGCAACCAAGTCCCTAATGTATAAGTGAAAAATTAAATGACAAATTTTGACTAATACATGAACATATACACACAAATTCTACTTCTTCATACCTATTTCTAATGAATTTTAAACGGAGAATTTCCATTTCTGGACAATTAAGAGCGTGGTATAGATTTCAGCATGGACGGTTACACCTCGGTGGACAAATTTGAAACATTAACAAACAAAAGCAGTCACTAGCCAGCTTTTGCCCTCTATCTAAGAGCAAAATGACATTAGCACTAGTCTATTGAGTTTGCTAAATGCCCCACATAAAGTGAATTTGCCCCCCAGGGTTGGTAAACAATTGCATGGGCCAGCATTCCATTTAAGCGATTTGAATGATCGCAGCGCCACAGAGCTCCCCGTCAGCCACAGAAATGGGTCAATACACTGACACAAAGCGACACGGCAGGCAGTCTGCGCTCTCGTGGAAGGCTGGGCCACACCTCGCTGTCATTAGTCCAGACATGTGGACAGACAGCCTGAACTGGACCTGCTGGTGCTGGCCCGGCCCAAGATCACAAGAGCATCATATCCACTGACAACAGCAGCATTCCTGACCACAGAATGTCTGTCACACAATCAGGATGCTTGCAGAAGCACAAGCTGATCGTGACGTCACAGTCTGAAAGATCCAGCACCTACAGAATAGATGAAAAGTTGGGACTTACTTTCAGCGCTGATTGACATCGTGTCCTTTTCCCAGGACACCACGGTGATGTAGGTCTCCACTGAGGCAGGGATAATGCACTTGAAGACCGCAACATTGCCTCTCATGGCTTTTTGGTCTTCCACACGGACAGTGTACGGCTCTCGTAGGACTGAAATGAAAAAAGGGGCAGTATAGGTGAGTAAAGTTTAATATTGGAGAACACTAAGACCAATGCCATAAAGGGTGAAAGGCAATAAAAAAATTAATAAACTGACCGGCCTTAATGTGGACATCTTGGCTCCTAATTCTTCCTGAGGGGTTCTCTGCTGTGCAGTAGTAGGTGTTGTCATGGATAAGCTTGCTGAAGCTAGAAGGGGGGATGTGGAAGATCTGAAGGGTGCCGTTGGGGTGCACATGGCGAATCCCTGGCACGTCATAGATCTCCTCGCCGGTGGCCAGGTACCAGCGCAGTGAGACCGGGGGCACACCTGCAGCGGGACAGGGCACCGACGTCCCCGTGGTGCTGGCAAACACTACCTCTTGCACAGATGCATTGACAAAATATAAGCTGGAACGTAGATCTTCACAGAAAACTGCAGGGAGACAAAAGCAAGAGAAACATATGAATGATTTTAGATCCACCAGCACGAAGAGTGCACGTGAAAAGTGGCGTGCACATGCCGTCATCACAACAAAGACTTCAGGTTTGGTGTGCTGCAGCAGATCCATCATGAGAGCAAGGATGGCATCAGCATCCACAGATGAATCTGCAGTTTTTTTCATTTCATTTCTGGAAGTTGGTTAAAAATTCAAGTGTGAAATATTTTGTGTCTTTCCAACAATTCAAAGTGTCTCTGTGTCACAGGTTGGATCATCGAAAAATATTCATTTTTGCTTTATTCTTAAAAAAATCACCTTTTACAATAGCAAGAGCTAATTAAAAAAAGGTGATACAGTTTTCCATACAGCCTTTGGATCGCCTTCAGACAAACTGACAACAGTTAATCAGCTGGGACTGGAAATGTTTTTGTTCTGAATGACACTAATGCAGCCTGTGTTGTTGCACAAATCTAAATCTGTTTGACTCAACGCTGAATGAGCAACACTCACAAGATGTTAGAAAAACTGAAACTCGGAGTCAGTCTTCTGCAGCGATCAGGACAGGGTTTTATCTGCGCACTGTTGTGTCCACTGGTGTGTCTGGATGATGGTGAAGTCAGTCACAGAGCGGCTGCACAGCCTACAGCAGCTCTGTGGCTTATGGTTAACTCACTGCAATACAATTAACTGAAATAAGTTTAAAAGAAATAAAGTGAAAAAGGGGCGGGGCGTGATCCTTCTCTTTCCAGATTTGTGATGAATAACACTTAGATGGAGGACTGGCTCTGCTGGGGGCTGTAACTGTGTCCAGAATCCTGACTTCCACACAGCATCACCCCTCATGCACACCTGAACTCTGCACCAAAGCAGAGCAGGGAAACTGCAGTCTGGTGCATGAGAGCTGTGTTCTCACATGCACTTTTGCTTCATGTGCCTGAACAGGTTGTGGTTTAAATGCGGGTGTGAAGGTCAGTCCTTCTGCTGCCTCTGCATTTTCAAAAACACACTTCAGGCACTAACATATACCTTAGAAACCAGCTACACAACAGAGGACAAATCACAAGCTTGAGCAGTGAGGCGACTCTCAGTGGCGGCCCGTGAAGTATGTAAGCTAAAGAAGCAGACCAAACTGATGGACCATCATGATGCTGTCACGCACTACAGTTTGTACCGTATTTGCTTCTGAAGCTGAGCGTTATTGGAAATGAGATGAATGGAAGAATATTCTGATCATCATAATTTGGTGAAAAAATTGCTCTGAGAGTTCCTTTTTTAGACAAAATGGTCAAACAGCCATGGTCGTGTGGACATCTTTAATTTTCATCTTATTCTGGATAATATGGGAATATATTTCTGCATATGATGAAGGAAAATGTCCTGTTTTTTCTGCCATAAATTCAGCTTGAAGATAATTAACATCAACTAAGAACAAAAACCAGCATCACTCTCTGTGAATAATATCTTAGGCACGACTGCCATATGCGGGAGTCTTCCCCGTCTGCCAACAAGGCCTGCCCGCGACAGCTGCCAATCTCTCTCCCTGGAGACCAAACATTTTAGCGCTTCATAAATTCCTAATGAATGTTCTGGAGTCACCAGCCACTTCCAGCATCTGCTCGTTACGACAAACAAACACGTGTTTCTGCACATTTGCAGCTGCGCTCACTTCACACATGCAGATCTCAGAGGGCCCGATGCCGCTGAAAGGGGAGCCTGTTCTTGTCCACACTTTGTAGTTTGTTATCTGACCACAGGCGGGAAAAGGCGGAGCAGCCACTGGCTCTTCCATTCACACTTCAGGCAGACTTGAAGCTGGTGTTCAGCTTGTGAGTTTTATATTGTCAGAGTAATTCAACGGTGGGACAAAACTTGGTCATAGTTGCAAGAATGTAATTTATGGATAAAAAAGCAGATACTGCAATACTGTAAGATTTTAAGCATTAACCTGCTTTGTGGGCAGCTGTTGAACATCAGTAGGGCGGTCAGCCTCCGATCGGAAAATTGCAGGTTCGATTCCCGCCTTACCCGCACATGTATCAAAGTCTACTTGGGCAAGAAGGAACCCCACATTGCCTCTAACTATAATGATAACTATAATCAAAAGCAGCGGCCTACAGTCCTAAGCGTTCATCAAATTCCACACTATGGAATTACAGAACCTCATCAGATTTAACAGTTATGATTGCAAAGTTTATATTTCCCTTTTAAAACATGTTGAAAGCATAAAAAACGAATTATTCTTTGAAGTGAGTTGAGGCTATGATAAGTCCCTTGTGCAATGTAGTGGGACATTTCGATGTACAAGTCATCCATGTTTCTCACGAATAACTAACTGCAAGTTCCGACTATCCTAATTATCCTCATCTGTGGGGTTATGGACCCAGGACATTTGTTTTGTTTTTTTGTTGGGTTCCACTTCCTGTTTTATTTTGTTGCTGGTTGTTACTTCCTGTGTTCTCTCCCTCCTTATTGGCACACCTGTTTCCATTTACCTCATCCCCTCCTCCTGTTATAGGTCTTCGTCTCCCCTGCACTGGTTGTCGGATGGTCTTTTGTACCTTCATGAGTTTGTGTTCAGTTTCTTGTGAACCTTTCTCAATTAAACGAGAGAACTTCGTATTTACGAGTATCGTCTGCATCTGTGTTCACACGTCAACCCTGACATTATCTTTTTGTCTGGGCCAATCACTATCTTACACGTCATCGTGCCAACTTATAGCCAATCAAATAGTGTGACGTCATCATCAGTCGCAGGACCCCGAGCCGTTTTGACAGGCCGAGTAGATCTGGTACCTACACCGCCACCAGTGTGTGAATGATACTATGACTGTAAAGCGCTTTGGGCCTTCAATGAAGGTAGAAAAGCGCTTTACACGTATACGCCATTAACGTCCCACTCCAATCATCTTTTGATCGATTTTCGAAACATTCCCAGGGATCTTCTCATTATGATCATGTGGTTTTGAGCTAAAATAAAACAACCTGTGCTGGACTTCATCAGAAATTCACCTGAGTTCCATCTCTCCTGCTAGCTTACAGCCCCTCATAACTCCATCACTTTACAGGTGCAACAAAAATGGGGAGCAATATCGGAGCTCTCCAGCTGCAGAGTTTGAAGCCAGCTCAGCCGAGGAAAACAAAGACGTACATGGATGTGGTCGTCTACAGTTTGCATCAGAGTGCGGTAGAGCAGGAAGCTGGCGGCTTGCCGTTGTTGGTTCTACGTCATAACTACAAGCTTTTTCCAAATGTTTTTTTTTTTTTTTTTCCTCTTTTTTTTTTTAAAAAATTTTAAAAAAAAAAAAAAAAAAAAAAAAAAAAAAAAAAAGCCAATTTAACAGAATTTTCCTTACATATGTCCTCCATCATTGGATAAATGCCACAAGAACTGATTCCATTTTTCTTACAGTTGGACAGGGATCTACAGGTCTTCAAAAGGGTAAAAACTTTCTTTTTTTAACAAATGGAGATTGATTTCTATGGTAATTTCTTAACAACATCTAATGCAATTAACAAAGTATTAGGTGGTCGAGTGTTCTCAGTTTTGGGTCTTCTTCATCAAGAGAAGATTTTCTTATGTTGTGAAGTTAGATGAGCATGCTGAAAACGGGCTGAAGAAGAGAGCCTTTATGGTCCATCTAGAGTTCTTCAGCAAGTAATCTTTGCTTTTCTTAAAATGAGTTTCCACTCATTAGAAAGTTGATTCGATGGCTTCTGTTCAGCAGTGTCAGAGTTAAAAACAACAAAACAGCACATCAAGAAATGCTCAGATCTCTTAGAGGGCATTATCACTTCGTGTTTGAATAACATATTTGTATTCATCCACCTTCCTCAGTGCAGAAACAGGCTGCTGTAATCATCCATCAGAGAAATGGCTGTCTAAATGAGAACAAACGGCCATCATGCAGCCTGTGCTCTCAGTATGTTTGAGGAGCCACTGAGTGATGGAGGGGGGGCCTGCCTCATAACTGCTTTGGTCTCAATATGATTTGCACTAACTCATAAAAAATGGAAAAGCCGACCACCTCCACCATCAGCAACATCAGCCGTTTCTGGATGGCTGATTCCTGAAGGTTACACAGCCTGATGGACGTGAGACGCCGCTGGATCCCTACAGTTGGTCACAAACAGCAGGAGCAGGGAGTGGAGGTGGGGCAGCATACGAATGACACACAAAGAATGATAAGCTCCTCCAAACTCCGAAGATTTGTCTGAAACGTGTACAGCAGTCTGTGGGCCTTCATAAATGCAGAAACAATTCATTTGAAAAGTATAGCTCATCCTATGTGCAACCATGCGCATGTGTTGTGTGCTTTCATTTATGGAGATGTATACTAAAATGTATGTTAGAGTACTGTCATCTTCATCCCCGGCTCTGTGGGGTTTCAGAGTTCAGAGAAACTGGGGTGTCTATATTTGGAGCAGGAAAGCCACAATGCGGAGAAATCTTCAGTGCACACAGAGTTTCACCATCATGGGGCACGCTGATACCAGAGAACAGGGGTCGGATTATTTCACGTCTTCCATGTTTGGCTGACTGTTGACGGGCAGATAAAATGGTGGCTTCCAAAGCCACCATTAGGCGCTTCTCCCAGGAGTTAGGCTGCTGTCAGCCAGTTTACCGGTGCTGGCAGGAGCGGCAGCAGAAGCTGCTGTTGTTGGCAGGTTATGAACTCCTACCAGCAGCAGCAGTTAGCCTCTGCTAAAGGAAGGTAAACTATGCTAACCATCATTTTGCCACGCTAACAGGTTTGCCACCTCCAACTGAGATTAGTCAAAGTTAACAGCAAGTTAGCCTCTGTTAATAGAAGTTCATGCAGCTTCAGCAACAAACACAGTAGAAAGCAGTCCAGCCCAACATGATTCCTGGGCAGCGCTCCTTTTCTTTAGCAGGATGATGGGTCCTGATCACACTGCAACTGAACCCATTCTTAACTGGGTTTGAGCAAAAGGAACAGAGAACTGTCTGGTCTATCAACACGCGCGCACGTGCACACACACACACACGCACACAATTAATGCAAAGTGATCAATTATGCTTGCATGTTCATGGAAACTGGAGCAGCAGTAAATGTGTTTTGTTTGAACGTTGGGCTGGGATTAACAGACACTGTTGGTGTATCTGAGTTTCCTGAAGCCTACGAGAGTCTGTGGAAGACAGAAGCAGCATGTGCTGCACAGCTAATAGATAATCCTATTTATAACTGACAGACTAAACACACGCATTCGCCTGTTACAGCGCCGGCCTTTTATCCCAGATTTTTTGCAGGGAAAATAACTCTTACACTTTTTAGTAATTGTGTAGGTAATCTGGAACATGGGCTGAGCTTTGGAACAGAAGATGAACTTTCTGACATGATTGTGTCTTTCGTAAATGTCATAAGTGGTTCCACATGTCAGACTGTCCTCCATGATCCACTTCAGGTTTGTGTCTTGCAGCATTTTTTTTACAAAACTGCAAGAAAAAAGTGTCAACATCTTATAATGATGAACTGTTTGTGTTGTCTTAGGGTTGGGATGCCAGAAACAGGCAGAACATTGGCTGGGAGGTCACACTGTTGAAAGGTGACTTCCTCTTCTCTGCCACTGCTTCAGAGGAAGACTCAGACGGAGGAGAAGTCAGGTGTGGAGTCCACACCTAAACATGCCGAACACATGGGGGAAAATGGAAGTCATTGGGGAGCTCAGAGACACACTGAAGCTGAGTCGCGTGTCTCCTCAATCTGGGATTCTGTCATCAAACAACTGCTTGATAATCTAAGGTTTGGAGCACTGACACCACCATGAGTCACGGCTACATGCTAACTTTCTTTTTAGACTCGTGTTTTTTGGGGTTTGTTGGGAGGAGATCATTATAAAAGTCATGGATTACACGAACTGTTCCTGTAGCGATAAAAAGTATTACTATTGAACTTTTGATCATGTGTTATTATTTGCTTCGTCATTCTTACTTTAAAACAGCCAAAGAACCAACTTTGTAAGTATTCAAAGCAAATAAAGCGTAAAGTAAAAAAAAAATCACAGAGCCAGCTGTTAGTCACATTTGTTTCAGCCTAAATTATTGAGCCAACATTTAGCTGGACTTCACAGACCCAAACATTGTTTTTTATCTTCCTAATTAAAATGTTTGGTCCTGTTTTCCACAGAGACATTGGCCGTCTGTCCTGTTGTTTTTATGGACTCAGTGGAATCCTTTTAGTCTGCATTTGTGAAGTTGCATTGTTTCATCAGACGGCCTCTGGTTCCTCTCGTGCTCTTTATTCTGTTTTTAAGTTAATGTTCTGTATTTTTTTTTGCATGAAATACACTGAATAAAACTGAATGTTTGCCTTTGTTTTGTTTGGTGTTTTAACTTGGAAATAGTAGCAGAAGTTTTTACACATTATTCCCAACCTCAAATGCTTTAACTTACATTATGTTCTGCTCTGTGGGTTTCATAAAGAAAGTCTCTTTAAAATATTTTAGAACTTGTGTAACACATTACAATTCTGAGGCAATAATATGTTACAGTGCACTGCAAATTGTATCAATCTAACTAAGATTATTAATCTTCAACGTAGTTGTAAAATCTTATTGATCTAGATTTTAGATATAAACAGTTCGTGTAAGATTATTACATTTGTTTTAAGAAAATGATGTATAGTTTTTCTTATTTCGTTTATAAATCAAAAAATTAGTTATTTTATAATAAAAAAAAAGAAAAAAGAACCTTGCAGGCCTGATTTAAGGACCAAAAAATTGATTCTTAATTTAAGTTTATTTTAGATGTTACCACTTTTAAAAAACTTGAAAAAAGTAATTCATCCACATATTATCTGATATCTAAAAATGTCTTTGAATATTCTGAACGGCTCATACAATATTAACAGGACTCTGAAGATGAATACTTCTAGTTTTTTACTGCAGTAAAATCATCAACATTATATTTTATCAGAACATAGACACTGTTTTTGAAATTGACTGGATAGTATGGCGTATAATCAGCATTTTTAAACTCAGTGGCTTGAGCAAGGTTAGGTATGGTATTTTCATAAGCAAGAAGGTCTCTGTTGAACAGTGTTTCATAAACCTGCTATTGGGATTACTGGATCAGAAAACATGTTTTAAGTCATGTATCATCGTGCACTTTGGAAGTAACTCGCACAACACTGGTGAGGAGCCTTGGAGTTCTGATGCCAAAACCACAGACGCGTGTTCTTTATGGATTGTGATTGTTAGGTGCCATGTTTGGGTTCATTTCAGTTTCACTCCGTTTCATTATAATGAAAGGGATATATTTACACAAAGATGGTTCCTCAACACCACATGCTGCTTTAAAAAAGGCTAAGGGTAAAAGCGAAAATGAGAAGGTTTTAGTTAACAAAGACTTCATCTGCAAAGATCTGGGAAGAAGTCACGAATATTAAAAAAGGATGAACCCTTTTTATTTCCTGAAGCAGCCTATCGCAGATGCTTGATCCCTCACCCCCCAGCGATGCCATGCAGTGACTATACCCAAACCACATGGTCAGTTCATTTAAGTAAATGTCTGATCAATACTGGCCACGCTAACATGGAGCCTGTAAGCGGGCCAATGCATTAGCCTGCTTACATGCTTGAGGGGGAGTTTGCTCTGACTGTGTTTACTTCAGCCAAGCGCCATCAATCATCTTCAGCCTTAAAGTGTCTGAATAATTCCTGTTTTCAGGTTGAAGTGAAACAAAAACTGCTTTCACGGTTAGATTCCGTCCTGCTCTCATTTCACCCAACTTGTCTGTCCCTTAGTTATTGTTTTTGTTTGCGGACGCTGACTTGTCTGAACACAGGGCTGCAATCGGCTCAGCCAAAAGTGTGCCCCCCGGGGTCAGGGGTCTCTGCTGTGTTGCAGCAGGCACTGGGGCATTAGGACACAAGGGCAGCTCCAGCGGGGCAAACCAGCCCTGAGCTGCACTGACAGCTCAGGGCAGGCAGAGCAGGTAATTAAGGGAGAAGCCAGGGAGAGAACGTGGGGGCTGGGGAGTGGAAGAGGCCAATTGACATGGGGGATGGAGGATGCGGGCCTCCTGATGACATCTCCACCACCTCCACCCCCTCCGCCGGTGCCCTGGGGGCCTACACAATAAGCGGAAAAGAGAAGTGAGATCCAGAGAACAGAGTTCCCAAATCACCGGCGCCCAATTTGCCCTCATGAATAATGTGGAGCGGCGTGCAGCTGCAGTGTAAAACCAACTACGCCGCTCTGATGTCACCTCTCTGGAGAGATGGAGAAGAGTATTTGCGGCGTGCCACCAATGATGCATATGAACGCTCATTTACATGAACAAACAGGGTAGGGAGCTGGCGCCTGACGGCTACATTCAACTCTTTCATCTGTTTTACCAGCGAGGTGGAAATGGACAAACTCTACAAATTGGTTAAGATGGTGAGGGAAGGCAAGACAGAATACACAGTAGCATGAAAGAGAGCAATAAGAAGAGAGAATTCTCACTCTTCCTGCTGCCTGTGATAAGGAGGAGCACAGCAGGAGAAAGGAGAACTGCAGGAGCCGTCTTGATGCTCTGTCACCGTCAGAGGCGCTGCAGAAATCAGCTTTCACTCCAGGAAACAGATTCCATTTTTCCAGGAAAAAATGGGATCTGAGCTGGTCAGTAGCAGCTCAAATGCAGCTCTGCAGAGATTCCTGTGTTTGTGCTGCTGAGACTCAACAGCAAAACAAGGCCTTGTGCACAGGCTGCAGGTGAACGCTGCATTTCCTCTCTGCTCTGCTGGAAACATCCTTCTGGAAGTCTTCTTGCTCATTAGTTCTTATATTTAAAGGTGACTCTTTCTCTACCGAACACACGTTTTCCTGACTGACCTTGACTGTGGTTATGAACACGGGCAAGTAAGCACCCTTAAAACCAGATCAACTCTTAAAACTTCACAAAAACACCAACAATCAAAGTCCTTTGAGCAGCGTGAACATTTTATGTGTTTCTAAAAAAAAACAGAACAGGTGGAAAGACACAATTTTCAAAGCCATGTTAACCATCGACAGCAGGAGCAAATGCAGATTCAACGTAAAAGTAAAATGAATGCAGCATGTGTGGTTCTTGTGTTTGCTGCAGCAAAAAAAAGTCTCTGCAACCTGTTCCCAAAGTAGTAAAACCTACAAGGTACAATTAAGAGAGGTAGGAGTCAATTTACCAAGGAAATATTAGAAGCAAAAACAATCCACTGGTTTCCTTCTGTCTTATATATATATATATATGGAATGTATTCTAAGGCTATGAACATTTAAACTGTCTGCTTCCGCTGCACAAATCGCATTCGGTGTGAACGCACCTTAAGGGAGCGCCCCGCCACCCTTAGGAGGAAGCTCAAAATTAAAATTAACTAACAAAAGAGACAGAGTGGATCTGAACACAAAACCACAGGTTCATGGGGGTTGTAAATTAGAAAAGTTCATGCAACATGCCTGCATCTCGCCTACTTCACCCATTACTTACCCTCACATGTTGCTTTGGTGTTCTCTACGACCTGCAGCACGTTCATAAAAAATGTGCATGAACATTTTCTCTCTACAGGCTCAGGAGGCGGTTAACGGTTTTAATATCTCCTGCGGGCCACCTACGTGCTCTGGACGGTTTGCCTGTTTTTTGCCCACAGACAGCCCATATGCTCTTGTAAGGGCAGTTGTGACCAAGGCCTAAAGCAGCATAACTATGTGGCAAAAACACAGATAAAAATGTCACAAACAGCATCGCGCTCTTTCCATATGGTCAGAACTTTGGGTTGTTTTACTATGACTGTTTTTACTGAGGCAAATTTCCAGTCTGGCTTTGTTAACTTGGAAATTGTGTGTTTTTTTTTTTTTTTAGGTGTATCTTATCCTTTTTTTGGGGTGTCCTATCGTTACCCACATTTTTATTAAATAAACAGAAGTGGCTGAAACTAAGGGTTGGTCTTTCAATCGTGCTTTTTATCAAAGAGTAATTTGTGTGTCTGTAGTACTCCTGTTGTGCGGGTCAGGTTTGTGTTTCACCATAATAAATTCCAAGAGAATAAATCCAACAGTAAAGAAAAGCAAAATGAGTATTTTTCAAACAGTCTTGTCTGATAATTAACACATTTAAAAGAAATAAGAGTCATCTAACCCTGAACAATTCTAAGACCATGATTACTTTTAAAACTCCATGAAAATAATTCTATATTGTATTACAGTTTAGACATCGATGAAGCTGCTTTGTCATAAGTTTCTGCAAATCCATCCATGGGTAGGTCTGAGTTTTTAAAAACCTCTCTATGAAAAACAAAAAAAGTTGTCTCTTAAGTAACAACATTCATGCAGCAAACGCCGTTGCTTTGTTTCTGCTGCGTAAATGTGACTCCACCAAGAGGTCATTTCCGTGGCTCTCAAAGAGTTAAACATAGAGAGCAAACACTGTTTCTGATTACTTTGATGAGAAAAGATTGTTCTTCACTAATACGAGAAAGAGAACAACAAATAATGCAAGCATGCAAAGGCCAGAGCTGTCCATCCTGGTGAGCAGCTCACCTGCAAACTCACAGAGGAGCCTCGGTGGGCGGAGCCACTGCAGACACCATGAAATCCTTTTCCTGTGGCTGTTTACCAAATCGTCCTGCCCCTGAACAGCATGAGCCAAAAAACAAGACAACCTAAAACAAAGTTAAGTTGGAATGTTGTTTTTGTCCTTTTTTCTTTGTTCTTTTCAGTTGAATGTACAATCTACATAAAGAACAGATGACTAAATTAAGTGGGCTTAATCAAACCAAAACAACATGAAAATAAAAGTCCATAATATTAAAAATAATACAACCTGGAACATACCACTATTTTTACACTTAAACACTTGTTCAGATTATTGTCCAACAAATTCCAGTTTTTGACCCCAGCAAAGGAAATAGACATTTCTTTAAATGTAGTTTCAACTTTATGTACTTTAAAGACATCATTTATTCTACTATTTCCCTCATTTATAACTAAAAGGTTTTGTAAACCACATGGCAACAAAACATCTTTGGCCTTATACATTACCAGAAGTGTCTGTAAAGTATATACATTTTAAAATTTCAATTACCTTGACTTCAGAAATAGTTCTGAGGTGTGCTTATTATAGGAAGTCTTAGGCACTATCCCTAATGATGTTTTTGCAAAACTATAGCCATATGTCCAGTCCAGCAAAATTTTCAATAATTACAATGTGTGAATATATATGTGTGTGTGTATATAATATATTTAACAAATATACGTATTGCACATAAAGAGCATTACAATCAGGTTTAATGAAGCCTGGATTTTTTTAACCAACACAAATGATAAAATACAAGCACAGAAGTCTGTCTGATTAAGATCAGAATGCCTTAAAAAGAGCACAATGGGATTTTCCGTGAAAATAACAGGTTTGCAGTTGGAGCACAAAAGGGATTGTGGATCACGTGACCTGGGAGCTCTCCCTGATCCTCCCCTTCAACTCCAAAGCTCAGTATTCCCTTCAAAGGCACACAGCCATCGCCTCCTAAGGCCCAGCAGAGAAAAGTGCGTTTCTAAACAGAGCTGGACCATGCTGGGGTCCTTTGTTTTGGTGCAGAATTTGGTCTTTAACGGTTGGTTTGTTTGTTTGTTTATCTATCTTTTGTAAAGTCAAACAGATTTATCAATTATCCTTTAATCCAGAAGCTCTTATATAGATGCTGCATGAAACCAGCGGATTTGGTCCTTTATGAATTAGTCTTATGGATCCATCAGTTCAGCGCACAGACAATAGCAGTAAGTCCACAGAGCCACTCTCAACCTGCCTTCGTAGACCGTTGTGTTTTCAGCACAGCATATTTCAATCAGGTTTTTTTTTTTACTGAAATCTGCTATTCTATGTGATCTGTGTGCATTGGAGTAGCAGCTGCTCCAAACACTGCAGGCTGCAGCCTTCTCTGAGCGCTTAGCGTCCAGGATTAATCAAATTATAATTTAATCATCCGATCAAACAGCAATTAGCATAATCACTCGTGGGGAAGGCCTGATAGAACAGAGCTGGGGGCTAACAACACTTTAATGAAACATTTGCCAGAATGTTTGAAAATGTTACACATGTGGAGCTGTAGGGGCAGAGCTGCATGCTAACGAGCAGCCAAGCACACACCCGGCTCTGGCCTCCTGTTTCACATTGATGCCCTTCATGTTTCTAAACCCAGTAAAGCTCACCGTGATACACCCAACATTTTTTCCTTTCAAAATCTGTCAGAAGTAATATTTTTATATCAGGAAATCTGAAACATCAAAGTTAATTTAAAAGTTCAAAATGGAGGTTTGCTTCTGCCAGTCAAGCTGTTTTGTTTAAATGTAGATTTTTAAAATGTATAGGTCAGAAGAATTTCTTCCAGACTGACCTCTAGTTAGAAACACACATGTGGAGAGTATTTATTCATATGCTAGAGTCCAGTAAAAGCACATATCCAAAGAATATAAATAATCATAAAAGAAGCAGGGAAATACAATCTTTTCTGATGAATATGTTTAATTTATTGATTTGAAACAAGTTTTGGTTTCATTCAAAAGTTAGATTCCAAAGAAAACATTTTTCTCCGTTTCAAATTTCAAACTACATTTTTCCAGACTTTGTTCTTAGTTTGTGTTTTTAAAAATCTGTTGTTGCACTCAACAGCACAGCCACTAGTGTCTCACATTGTCACAAGTGTGTAATACTGTTGTGAGTTTCTGACATTGTGAGTTTCTGACGTTGTGAGTTTCTGCTGTTGTTGTGAGTTTCTGCTGTTGTTGTGAGTTTCTGATGTTGTTGTGAGTTTCTGACGTTGTGAGTTTCTGACGTTGTGAGTTTCTGCTGTTGTTGTGAGTTTCTGATGTTGTTGTGAGTTTCTGATGTTGTTGTGAGTTTCTGACGTTGTGAGTTTCTGACGTTGTGAGTTTCTGCTGTTGTTGTGAGTTTCTGATGTTGTTGTGAGTTTCTGATGTTGTTTTGAGTTTCTGACATTGTGAGGTTCTGATTTTGTGAGTTTCTGATTTTGTGAGTTTCTGATCTTACTGCAAAAGAATGACATTGTTGTGCGTGTCTGAAGTCACAAGTGTGCAATGTTTTTACAAATGTCTGAAGTTGTTGTGAGTGTGTGACCTTGTTGCAAATGTCTGAAGTTGTTGTGAACATCTGACATTGTTTTGAGTTTGTTGTGTCTGAAACTACACCACCCCACCACGAGTGCCTGGATTGTCTTTTTTTACAAGACTGTTCTTTTTACAGTTGTTCCTCCACATTGTCTGATGGTGTGGTGAGTTTCTGACCTTGCTATGAGTGTCTAACATCGTCACAAGTGTCTTCCAATGTGCCTTCATTCGTTTCAGACACTGCAACCAAGCAACGCCATAACAATTTCATTTGGTATCCGTTTGGTTTGTGAAGTTTTAACTCCTAACCAAGTCTCACATTCAAACACTTTGCCTTTTCAAAGAGATGTAAAACACCTGGAGGAACCTTTCAGTGCTTTCTGAGATTTGTTCATGAAATTTGAACATGTAGCAGAAGAAGATGGATGGAATTTGAACATGTTCAAACCCCAATAACTCCTCGGCAACAAGAAAGAAGATCTTAAAAATAAATGGAGGAGTTCAGTAAACTCCCTCTTTTATCATTTAAGTGCGATAAAGATATTAGTCGCTAGTTAAAAGATTCATTCATTCATTCATTTTCCAATCCGCTTTAACCCTTTCGGGGTCACGGGGTTGCCGGAGCCTAACCCGGCTACTCATGGGCGAAGGCAGGGTACACCCCTGGACTGGTTGCCAGTCTGTCGCAGGGGCCACAATCACACACCCATGCACACTCACATTCACATTCACACCTAGGGACAATTTGAAGTAACCAATTAACCTGTGAAGCATGTTTTTGGACGGTGGGAGGAAGCCGGAGTACCCGGAGAAAACCCACGCACGCACGGGGAGAACATGCAAACTCCACACAGAAAGGTCCCCCAGCCAGGACTTGAACCGGGAACCTTCTTGCTGTGAGGCAGGAGCGCTAACCACTGCGCCACCGTGCAGCCCTAGTTAAAAGATAAACAACTGATTTATTTATCCATCTCCAGCAAAAAACCAAACCAAAACAAAAAAAAAATCATCTGGATGTAAATTCAGTTGCAGCTTTTGACTTATAAACATTAAAATTGTCCTTCATATTCCTGAGACTCACTTGAAGTTCCAGCTGTGTTTATGCAATTGTCTGTAACCTGCTTTAGTTCATTATTTGTTCAACCCTTAAAATAGTAGTTATAAATATTTACGATATTTACAAAGAACTTTGTTTCTGTAATTGCACTTTACTACTTTTAACTAACTTTAAAAGTACTAACTATAAGCACTACCTTTAGTACTTTTCTGCCTCCTGTGACTTCATCGTTTTCCCAAAACGATCAATAAGCGTTCACACAGTTTCAAGTCGTACAGCAAGAAGTGCCAACGTTGCATTTGTGTAAGCGTGGAAACTCAACATTTGCACGAAAATATGAGCTGTTTGTTATGGTCTTGTTTCTGCGTGCAGCTGTGCTCTGATTAGATATGTCTCTTTGAGTTAGATAGCCCCCACCCCTCTTTTTATGCCTCAGTACACACCATCATCTCCTTAAGCATTCTGGTCTGGGTTAAATGAAACCTTTAACAGTTCAGTGTGCATCCATTAACATATGCTTGAGTCCGCTCACAGCCAAGTCCAGGCACGGGCGCTCGACGTGAAGCCGCGGAAAAATCCTGACAAATCCCTGAGTGATTAGTTGTCCGTCTCTAATCCCTCTGATGCTGCTTCTCATGAATTATTAAAACAAACATTTTCAGCTGATCCAAACATCCCAACTTCATTAGCACAAGCAGCACAGAACAGTGAAAAATAAAGAGTATAACGCTATTCAGATCCCAGTAAAATATACCTGTATTACTGGCTTGTTGTAGCAAGAAGAAGGCATTAACAACTAAGTGCCTAAAAAAAACAATAAAAATATTCTCTAACTGAGAAAGTTTTAGAGATAAAGCTTGGTAGAAAGTATGCGTGCAAGTCAGAGTGTGTTGTTTGAAATAGATTCTCAGAAAATGAACTGACCAGAACAGAAACCCAGACGCGGTCGTTTCCTGATTTTAATAGAGCAGTGTCCCAGCCGCTCATGGCATGGCCTACATTGTGTTGACTGGTGTGCTGAAGAGCCCAGCTCATGTTGTTTAATACTATGACTGTCAGCTTTGACTGCATTTGAAGTGACAGATGTAAACTACCAACAAACCAAAAGACCCGATTCTGCGCGTTGGCCCTCACGTGACCTGCCGCTGTTTTGACTGCTGACGATGGAGTAGCCAGAGACGGCAGGATGGGCCTGTAGCCAAGCAGCTGAAATAAAAGGTTTTTAAGGGACTCTGAAACCTGAGGAAACACCATTCCACATATTTTCTGTAGACAAACAGAGTCTAGAAAAGCCCAAGTGTTGGTTAGTTTTTGCGATAATGAAGAGTTTGTAAGAATGTGAAGTAACAGCGGCAAGAATTGATTTGACCCTTCCAAGAGTATGGATGGTGCAATCTCAGTTTTTTAATCTATTGTAAAACGTCTGCACTATTTCAATGAGGAAGATTTATCTTACGTCCAGGAACTTTAGGATACTATTCTACATGCCACTCATCTCTATGCCTTCTTTCAGAACCAATACCTACATTGCCCACTTTTCTACTAAAGATCAATCATAGTTTTCTTTTAAATTCATGAATCTTTATTTCCCTGCATTCCACATGGCTTTGTCGTGGTCTGGCCTTGCCACAATCGGCATCTTTTAGGCTGTGGGGTTCGTTAGCCTGAGTTTATGCCACACATGCAAGACAACATCCGTCAAGAGCCTAACAGGCAATGGGCTTGTTTGGTTCTGTGTTGCAACAACATATTTACTTTGATTTGACTGCACAGTGGTGTAGTGGTTAGCACTCTTGCCTCACAGCCAGAAGGCCCTGGATCAAATCCCAGCTGAGTCCTTTCTATGTGGAATTTGCATGTTCTCCCTGTGCTTGTGTGGGATTTCTCCGGGCACTCTGGCTCCTCCCAGAGTACAAAAACATGCTTTATAGGTTGATTGGTGACTCTAAATTGTCCCTAGGCGTGCATGTGTGTGATCGTGTGGCCCTGCAACACACTGGTGACCTGTTCTGGCATGTACCCCACGTTCACCCAACAGCAGTTGGGTTGGCTCCTGTGACCGCAAAATTCTGTAGGTTCTGAAGATGGATGGATGGATCTCTAAGGTCTATTAAAACAGTGTTTCTGTGCTGCTTAACCGAGATGATATACAGCTATTCCGCCTTTCAAAAAGTTCTATTATTTTATTGGGCTAAGGAAGTGGCCCCCATGCAGCAACAGCCCCCCTCAAGCTGCAGGCGCAGCAGAAAGGGTTCAACAAAAGGCAGGCGTACTTCTGAAAAAGCAACAGTGAACAGACAGCAGGAACTCAGACATTACAGAGTTAGTCATTCTTGAACCTTTTTTTTCATTCCTGTCTGTCTCAACTTTTTATGAACATGCACAGAGACAGAGGTCTGCACATGTGCTGTTGACATCAACTTTTTAACACCAATTGGTGCATTCTGATGTTAACATGCTTTGTGCAGGTTGCTGTTATTTTTTCAAGTGTTGCATGACTCCTCTGCACAAACACTGCAATGTATCTAAGGCAGCTAAGCCGCTGTGTGGACCAATAAAGAGCCAGTGAGTCCTTTCCGTCCATTTGTCCTTCAGGTTTTCCACAAACAGCATAAAGAAGTTTTTGTGTGTTTGTTTCTTCTAACCAGAATTAGACAGTATTTAAAATTGGATGAAAGGTGGACCTAAATACCATAGCTCATTCTCATATGATGAGATTTAATCATCTTAAAGTCACCTTCCAACCATATATTTTTCTTTTGTAAAATAATTCCCAGTAGTCTTTTAATTATGCAGTTTTTAGCCAAAATCAAAAAGCCTTTTTTTCATTCTTTAAGACATATTTTATGCCCAGCGGCAGTAGCTCATCAGAAATAAAATTCTGGTTGTGGTTGGGACTATTGGCTCAGAATAACCCCGCCCCCTTCGCCTCCCCATAGCTGGGAGCTCTATTTGCACGCTCACACGGAGCTTACAGCCCCAAGCTAGCACTAGCAGCATAAAATAATGGCGAGCAGTATTGGATCGATCCAGCCCTACAGTTCTGAGAGAAAAATGAATGCACGCAAAGGGGGGTGGAGCGGAGGGGTATGAGAGGCTTTGACACGGCCAGTCAGTAGCTGTGTCATCAGCCCCAAGTTTTTCTAGCATCCAGTTTTCTGATCCAATGTGATTTGAATTAAGAAATACTCAGAAACACAGTTTTAATCCTAAATTATTTTATATAGGTCCTCTATTCTGAGAACAATGTAAGAACATGTAAAAAAAAGACAATTTTCATGGGAGTGGGTCTTCGATAACTTGGGTATTCCATATCGTAATACTTAGATTAAAATGCCAATGTTGAAAAAACTATTCAAGTCCTTAATGTTAGTTTAAAAAATCTCATTTAAGTTTCAAAACCTATGGACATAGTGTAAAATCTGCTATTGCTACAGAACATGTTGAATGAACAAAGTTCTCCTGGTTTCCAGTCCGTTTGACAGCATTTCTCTGATGTTCAGTAAAGTAAGGCTTTTTGGGACAAGAAAGAATTTGTTAATAAATATTTTCCTGATCACCAATTCATTCATATTTGTTTTGTTCTACAACATCTCCATGTGTGAGTCATCAGTGATTTTGTGGTTTGACATAAATCTCTTCCACACATCACTGCTTCTTCCCAGCTTTACAGTCAGTTTGTCATTGCTCTTTGAGATTTCGAAGGATTTTTTAGGCAAACTGATGCTATTTTTCTGGCTGTTCTGTCTAAACCAGAGCTACCCAATAATGGCCCTCGCCACCTACCACCCTTCCTCTATGCCAATCTTTCCTGTCACCCTTGCAGCTGATCAGCTGATGTAGGTTTTTTCAGATTTGATGGAGTGAACACACCTGACCCGCGTGACTCGCAGCAAGAGAAGGAATTGTGGATGTTGCGACCAGGATAGGGCAGCCCCAGTCCAAAAAGAACAGAACAGATGTTTCTGCTTACTGATGCTGATCATTACCTTTTATGCAATGAACTGAAAGGATATTATGCACAGATGTCAGACATTCACAAAGTACAATTACAATAACAGAAGTGATAGATGTAATGGAGTAAATGAACATCCTGTCTACACTCCTGATCGTCATCACTTTAAACTGAAGGAAAACAACAAAAACCATCTTTGAGATAGGTTGAAATCTTTTTTCCTGTCTGTTGGGTCTTTTTAAAAGGATATTCTGATTTATTTGAAGCTGTTTATGCTAATGTAACATGAACACCTGCATTTAAAATGTTTAAATCACAACATTTTAGAATAAAGATGTGGGTTTAAATGCTAATAGTGACTTGGATTTGTGGGTTAGGCATTCTTGTTTCTTTAATTATTTTTGAGCGGACATTTGAGGAGCAGCACTAAAACAAGAGCCTCATGCTGGTCTCCTCTGATGATGGGAGATGTTTTAAATTTCTGGATGAAACCTTCTGCTTTCTCAGCTTATTGGTGGAGAGCATATCCAACCCCCATGCAGCTCAGCAGACACAACAGTTAGTGGACTCCCCAGCACCGTCTCTTCACAGTGAACCATTTGTTGCCGTCGTTTTTTTAACGGACGGGTTAGTAGCGGCGCTTGAAGAGCTCCATCTTCACTGCAGACCCTCCTGTGTTTGTTTCTGCTGTGATTGATGCAAACCGGGCCTCTAATCTCAAACAGTCTTGTGTGGAGAGAGATGGGCTCAGCTGGGATCACAGCAGACTCAATGAAGGAAACGGGAAAAACCAGGAAAGAGTGACAGACTGTGCTCTTTGAGGTGGTGGTGGTGGGGGGGGGGGGGGTCGCCTGCTGCAGCGGCTGTCGTTACCTGAGTCTCCATAGAGACAACCTGCTTGCATTTGACCAGAGCACATGCAGCTTCTTTCAAGGAGCTGCTGTCTCTATCTTTGAGGGGGGGCAGTGTCTTTGCAGCTGTGATCAGTAAAAACTGAACGAGTGGGCCTAAGAGGAGGCAGAAGAGCCTTCATCTGCTTTCGTTTCTGCCTCTCGATGCTGAGCGGCTACACATGCAGCAGCCGCAGCTGCTGCTGTTGCTGCCATTCAAAGTTTCCAGCAGCAGCAGCAGCCATTTTGGAGCGCTGCAGCTGGACCACAGAGACGGCAGCTCTGCCTCAGAAAACTGATTTCAGGGCAGCAGAGACAGATTCAAAAGAGCATCGGCCTTCTCTCTGTTCCTCCTCAAACAGGATATGCTGCCCCCCACCATAAACAGCCCCAGTCGGCCCAAAGCCCCGGTCAGGCTCAAAATGGTTTTCCTGTCCTGTGTGCTCGACACGTCGTCATCTAATCTGACTTTACCGCCTTGGGTTTCTGATCCCTCCAGGAGCATGTCCATGCTTCTTTAAGGAGATCCTGGTGTTTTTTTCCGACTCAGTTCTGCCCCCCAACACCGGCATTACCCCACCCCCCCCTCGCCCGCTTCCCTACCCCGCCCCTTGCCCCTCCCCCCCCCCCCCCCCCCCCCCCCCCACCCACACACACACACTCACATCATGTTAACTGTTATTTTGGCAGCAAATTCGTTGACTCCTTTCTGTTGAAGAACGGTCCAGACTTCAATGCGTTTGTGAGATTTGCTTCTGGGTGAAGGTGATAAGGGCTTGTCTCCCCCCAATCCAAAATGACTCCATGTCTGTGCTTCTAACATGGCGGGTCTACGGATGGAAGAAAAGCGCAGCCAGCCTGTTTAATCCTTTTTTATTTTCTTTTTGGGGGGGGGGAATTTACCGATTTGATTTCACAGAAACAGAATAAACCCTGACTTGAATGAATAAAATCAAGCCAGCATTTTAAACAACATTCTTGTTTGAATTAGCCTACAGTGTGCATGTGAGCAAATCCCATTTTAGCAGGATTTTGCTTTTCTAATGGAGTGTCTTTTCAAAAATCCCAAACTCAGGATTTTTTCCTGCTTTTTTTATATAGAGTTTTGTGTGAACTGAATTCAAATGCAAATATGAGATTTAAAATTGTTGATCACATTAGGTGAAGATGGAAATGAGCTGGAATAACAGCTGAATGTTGGGAATGTGAAAATGATGCAGGAACAGAGTGAGGCCTTCCAACACACAAGATAATAAAAAAAACCTGCAGCACATTCATTCCAGAATGAAGCTAGAAATAATTGTTAGAATTGTAATCAGATCTTTCAACTGGAAAACCAGGAGCCACAAAAAATGTGAAATAACTAAAATCCTGTTTTCAGCGGATCCTTCCTCCTCCTCGAGCCTCTGCAGCTCTCACTCAGCTTTTCTTTCTTTTCTGCTCATCTTTTTTGTTTCCATGAAGGGTTTTCAATGTGCGTGAATGGCTCTGTTCCACTTGAGCTCTATGAATATACCTGCGCGTGTTGGAGGCTACTGAGGGATGATCAAAGCGCAGGACACAGCAACAGCCTGCCCGGCCCGGCCCGGCTCGGCCCGGATCGGCTTTACAAACAAAATATTCAGTGCAGGCAGAGCTGTTGGGATGACGGTTTGGTCCACAGACAGAATGGTGTGAACTTGAAGTTGGATGTGCGCGTTTGCATCACTTACCATTCAAGATGCACTGGGAAAAGAAAAGAGCCAATATCCACATGCCCCGCTCCGTTCAAAATCCACTCTTATGCTTTTTCTTCTTCTCTTCCTGCACTCTCTTACAATTTCTTCCTTTTATTTCTTCAACTACAGCACTGCAAGAAAATGGAGCTGCAAATCTCCTCTCTCTCTGCAGCGCTCCCCCTCTCTCTCTTTCAATCCTGCTCGTTGGGAAAAAGATGAAGAGGAGGAGGTTCGAGCTTCCTCCTGCTTCTGATTGTCTTCTGTTACGGCGGCTTGATGGTCTACAACTGCGAGTCCCTTTTAAGAATATAGAATCATCTTATTGCTGTGCTTTCCTCTCTTTCTTTCTTGGTGTAGTTTTGGCGCTGCGCTGCGCTGCGCCGGGCCTCAGTGCACAGGAGCGCCGCTCTGCGTGGAGCTCCGGAGGCTCGGCTCGGTGCGCTCCGGTACAGGTGCGCCGCGCCGCCGCTGAGCGCGAGGCTGCAGACGCATGGAAAACACGCCAACTCCACGGGGGGAAAGGGCAGATAAGCCCTAAGAGGCAAACCAGGAAAGCCCTCCAAAAAGAATAAATAAAATAATGGAAAAATAAATGAACAGAAATGAGAAGCCCGCTCGGAAAAGAGCAGAGCGGAAAACAAGCCCGAAAGTTGCGTTTGTGGAGGAAGAAGCTGACGGACTTGCTCGTTAGCTGCGCTGCAAACTCAGCCTCTCATCGCCTCTTTCCGTCCGGGGAGCAACAAGCACACGCATCCTCCCTGAGCCGCCGCGCACACACCCCGCGCACGCTGGTCCCCGCGCTCACAACCTGCCCTGCCTCAGAGCTGTGGAACAAACCCGCGCCTTCTCCGCAGCCGCTTTGTCCCTCTCCATTGCCTTAAAGGTGCAGGGCTGGAGGGTGAGGGCGCACGAGGGAGCGCGTGCGTGGAGCGTCAGAAGGCCTCTTTTCTCTGCTTTTTAAAGACAAAGATCAAGGTGTTAGCTTTAGAAGAGGGACAATGATGCAGGACCTGGTTTGGTGGTCTGCGCTGGTGTGGAGGGCTGCAGGACTGATGCTGAGGGAGGGAGGATAGGAGGGGGGAGGGGGTGCAGGCTACACCTGACTGGATGCTCTGTAGGCATTTTGAGGAGGCTGGATGAAAACCAAATTTCTTAATTGCAGAAGATCAAATCAAATATTTGTCCTCTCTGTTTTTCAGGATAATTTATGAGTCCCCTCGGGGCATTCAGAGGTGCGCCTGCCTCAACCCAGCACTCATTAATTGACCTTGACAAATATAAGTAGCACCCCCCCCCCACCCCCCCCCCGGGGGGGGGGGCATCACACAGCAGCCATGTCAGACAGCCTTCTCCTGGGGGAATCTTCACCGAGGAGCGAGATGAGCACCAACATGGAAACCAAACAAGGAGGAGCTGGAAACATCATCTCCTGGAAGAACTGAGGATGGCCTCCGCTTTACACCAACCGTTTTGTCAAACAGAATGGCTCTGGCACAAAGGGAACGTTCTGGAAGCAGGTCTACGCTTCTGCAGTGGTGCTGCAGCAGCATCCATGCGCCTCTGGGAGTCCAACATGGCCCATTTCTGCAGAAGGGCTTCAGCCCCCCACCCAGATTTAGTATCTGTCTCTTACACTTAGCATCCACATTAGACATGCACATGAACATTTCCCGCACCACAACTGCAGGACCTGTCACCGCCTGTCTGACCGCCACATGCGCTCTCAGCCGGCAGTCCCAAAATAAACTGATTATTATCTCTGAGTCCAGCCAGCAGGAGCCCCAGTCACAAAACATTCTGCGTCTCAAACACAACACAAAGTCATCCAAAGCTGTGGCATCTTTGAAAACATGGGAGATTTCCAGGTGGGATCTGAGAACTGAACGAGCTCTTCAGTGATGCTGCTGCTCTTATCTCTGACATGAGTCAGATCGCTCATCCCTCAACATCAACATGTATGCATGTTAGCCAGCTCATCACACCAATGCAAAAGGCTTCATGTTAGCAGAACAACACACTGATCTGCATCAACACATCCGTCTGAGGAGCACAAGCTCACACAGGAAGCTGCCCCTCTCAGAAGAGATCTGTGGAGCTCTTTGACTGTCTGGATGCCAAAAGAAGGAAGTGAGTTTGGGATGGAGACCTGAAGCCGCCACAAACATACTTCTGAACTGCGTACCAGGAGGCTTTTTTTTTTTTTTTTTTTTGTATAAAACGACAGATCGCAGGTGGAACAGTTGTATTCATCTGGAAAAAAAGAAGGAAAGTTCATCCCAAGAGTTACAATCTCTGCACATTCTGGTGTTACCTCCTCAACACTGTTACCCGTTTTCTGCTGTTGGGTTTCTTATACCGTCAGCACAGAAAAACATACTTTTTACTTGTTTTTAATTGAAATGTTAATTGAATTGAGCGGATGGACTTTTAGATGCTAAAATAAAGCTGCTTTTGTTATTTGAAATGTGAAATGGGCGGAAAGTAATCTACAAAAGCTGGATGCATGGTTGTGGTTCAGGTGGAGGAGACCAGGTTACATTATCCTAACAGAACCAGAATTGAGGTTAAAAAGTTCTTCACCATCATTTGTACAGTGAAAGATGTACAAACTGTAACAATAAAAGACAGGTAAATGATATCCTTAACACAAACCAAAGAGATTCAACTTGTTTGCTCAAATGTACGAATACAATCAGACATTATTCATGACTGCACCCCGGCAGCAGAACAAATATTGATAACATCAACATAATAGCAGCAACAGCAGATTAGTGCATAAAAAGTCAAGTTTTGGTGTGAAAAGATGTCCAGTGTTGCCAATGTGGTTGTGCTTTGATCAATATATTCATTGTGTCATTGAATGCATCACCATGGCTGCAACAAACTTCAAGATGTTGGCTGTGTTGTGATCACCTGTTAGTAATGAAGGCTTGCCATAAAAATAACCCTTAAAATGATCACTTTTACACTCAACCACTGTTAGACCAGACTTAAATCCTGACTGCTAAGAGATTAATTCTTTAGCAGCTACAAGCTGCAAGCATGGCAAAGAGAAGACCCAAAGTTAGTGGTTTGTTCGAACATTTCAATGTCACATAACAGTACCAAGAAACTGGACAGAATTCATCCGTTTTCGTAGAGACGACAACCTGATGATAAAATTCTGAGGTACAAAAAACGACAGTATTGTCTACTCAATGGGTTATAAGGCTGTCAATGAATGGTCTATTTTTGAACTTATGTCATGTATGAATCACATAAGCACTATAGGGCACATTAAGTGAGACAAAAGAGTCAGAGATAAGTCCATCAGACAGTCAGACTTTGACTGCGGTCACAGTAACTCTACAACTTGTTTGTAACACGAGACACGTTAGCCTCATTAGCAGCATTAGCCGCGTTAGTGTATTCACAATTCCCGTAAATCTCAACCTCTGCCTGACTCCGCCACGCCAGCATTACAGCTCTCATGCAACATGAGAGGTGTAACGCTTCATTTTAACAATGATCCGATTCAACTGATTTGATCATAACTGGTGATTGACTATACAATTTATAATTGGTATTGGTTCATTTCAAACTTCAACAGTGTGACTCAGAGATAAATAGCTGCTGCTGAACAGAGCAGGAGAAGTTTCCAGATTCCTTGTATTACTTTCAGATAATCAAGTGTAAATTAAATGTGTACAAACAAACAAACGAGAATGAATGTCAAATCCATTCACATTTGAGTTTGATAAAGTTCATTCCACTGTTGTTTTTCCACATCAGAATAATCCAAAGGAACATTATTAGAACATTCTAGCACACTGTATGGTCACATGACTTTGAGAAATTGAAAGTGTTTCCACTCATTGGACTGGAATGATGGTTGATCACTTTTGGCTGCATCACATGTGTGTTGTTCTGTTATTGTACTTGGTCATTTTTATGTTTTAGTAAAATCAACCTACTGTACCTCAATCCAAATGGTATCTTCCAAAATTGATTATCATCAATTCAAAAATTTTGGAAATGTTTTTTAATGGTATAGGCGGATTTGATTAAAAACTGGACTCAGACAGATCGATCTGGTGAGATAAATTGATTTATTGATTCATCATTACACCCCTAATTTGTCTGCAAATGGATGCATCAGAATACATCGGAGAGTTTTACATGACCTCTGATATTAATCTTACAGAGATGACCTAGAACTTCAAACCCAAACCTTGTGGTAATAGATTAACAATAATAACAAAATATTGAAGGTTTGGTTGAAAAAAGGAAAGAAAAGATATCACCACAACATTTGACCTTGATCTGTAGAATAGATGATATCTTAAAACCCTTGACTAACAACCGAGAGATTCGCCACAAACCCATAACACTGACCTTATGTTGAAAGATACAGGATTATCTGTTTGAACAAACACTGGATTACAGTTTGTTTGCCGGCTCCTGGAGAGCATCAACCACATTTATTTAATCCCAAATCCTTATATTTAACATCAAGCTGTTTGGTCATGATCATATTAACTACATGATCTTCTTTACAGCCTTCTGTTATTTAAATGTTTTATTCTTCTTTGAATCCAGTGATCAGTTGTCAAACCATAGTTTACTCATGGTTTATCACATTCTTTTAACCATTCCATATCATTTAATCTGTAAGATTGTCAGAACCCGGATGAGACTCCTGATGCAAAAACTCACACAAGTGAACCCCAGGCATGTGATTCACCTCTGGCTCTCTCAGAGCTGGTTTCCTCTGATGGTTCTGTTGGTCTGTCAGGTGTAAAAGCTCACCTGAACCCTGGTTTGGACCAAACAACAACATTCTAATTCTCTTGAGAGCAAAGATCTCTGTTCTCTGGACTTTGGTTCTGTTCACCTCCATTTGACTGTCCACAGACCAAAGAGAAAAAGAGACTCAAAGATTAAACTAACACGACCTCCATGTTTTTTGACAAACTGTTGTGAAGTGAAAAAATTGTTCCCCAAAACAATTACAAATAATAAGATCAAATAAATTGGCTCCAGCAAGAGCTGCTTATCAAGAAAGGTGCCTTTTTTCCTGAGAAAAATCAGCTTTCTCTATTTGTCTGTTTTTTGCTTCTAAACAACACATCTATGTTTCTTTCAAATGGAGTAAAATCTTAAAGTGAAAGACATATTTGTAGAACAGATCATAGATTATGACAAACATGATGCCTCTAGTTTAACATCGTAGCTACAGAGGGCTGATCATTCCAGCTCCTTTGGGAATCAATCCTACTGTTAAAAACCGGAATTAACCTAAGATTAAAATGGGATCTGTGAAATCCAGCCTGCATCTTTTTCTAGAAAAAAAAACATTAAATCAACATGGAAGCAAAATAAGTGATGTTCTGAACAAAGTTTCTGCACCTTTGAACCTTGTTGCTTCTGATCAGAGGACAGAACAAACAAAGCAGCGCAGAGATGGCTCTGCTCCAAACAGAAAGGGGGGGGGGGGCTTTTAGGACAGCCTCGTCACTGTCCAACAGGGCGGCGGTGTTGCCTAGTAACTGGAACACATGACTGACCATAGCAGTGGGGTCATAAAAATGCATGAAGGCTTTTTATCCCCCCCATCTCACAAAATACACACACAAGCACAGCTCAGCATTCTTCATGCATGTGCCTGGGTGCAGCAGGGGGGTAATGAAGAGCTGCACCTGACACATGCCACAGACTGCAGCTAGTATCCCTAGAAGGGTGTGTGTGTGTGTGTGTGGGGGGGGGGGGTTAAAAACTGTGGATGGGGGCCACAAGTGTGTCAGCAGGTGAACAGACATTTCTGCTCAGCTGAAAACAGAAACAAGCCTGCTTCTGTGTGCGTGGATATCCGTTTCAAACAGATGCAGATCTACAGCTTCAGGTTCTTAATCTGGATTAAACCCCCAGAACAAATTTATTGACCGGATTCTGTTGCTGTGGGGACTGTGCCCGCCTGGCCCTGCCAGCAGCCGTCAGCTCCCAGTCTCGTGGCTCCACAGCTGCGCAGATGTTGGCCTTGCATCTCCGTCTTCTGGCCCTGACAATGTCTGCACAGCTGTGCCGCCGGCTGAGGGAGCACAAGCTGCCCCTGAACTGCTGACAGTTGGGGGCAGGTTGGCACAGATGGCAGAAGTAGGGTGTCAGGAGACTGTCACCGGATGGAGGAAGATGGCAGGTAAAGGAAGGGGGGGTCCCATCTGGCCGCCTGCCCCAGGGCATCCTCAGCATCTCTTCAGCAGAAGCCTGTCAGGAGTTAGAAGTCACCTTGTGCAAAACGGTGCGCTCTCTGGGATGTTAAAAAGGAGCCGGGGGGGGGGGGGCTCATTGGGCCTGAAATGATGCAGTCAACATAAATTTTAAAGAAGTGGAAACAACACACTTAAAAAAGATTATCAGCAAGTATTCTCGCTGCAGTGTGGATGTGAGCAAAAGTCAGATAAAATGAAAATAAAACAAATGTTTTGGGTACAAGGCTTACAAGGCCTCACATCGCTGTGACGGGGTTCTTCACAGTGCCGAATGCACACTCAGAGAAAACATAAGATGACCAAGCCAGCAGACGTTTAGAGTGGAAACAATTGGGTTTTATTGTCCCCAAAAACAAACAACAATGCCACAACACACACTAAACAGCTTGTTGCCACCACTGCAACCAAGACTGTGCTCTCTCATACTGCCAGATTCCCTCCTTATAAAGGCTTAGCCCCTCCCACAGGCCAATTAACCAAACATTTGCAGAAATAAATTCCCGCCTTTAAACCTGTGAAATGTCAATAATACATAATCCAAAGTAGAAATAATTAAACATTTTTCAACCTGTGAAATACAGGACAGAATATGAAACAAAAATTAAATAGACAGAAGAAAGAAAGAAAAAAGAAAACTTTCAACTAAGCCATATGAGGTCACTTCCTGTTTCCTATGTATATGATGATGTGTACAAATGCTGTGGCTCTGGTTTGAATGTTGTGAAGCCCAGATGGTGAGTAGAACTCTATTTAAAACTAAGTGTGCACCCTTAGAATTAAACCAAATTTGGGCTATGCTGTTGTGAATGACTTGTTTGCCTGTATGTGTGCATGTGTCTGGTGCAAACTATAAACTAAAGGACTATGAAATCGCTTAATGCAGAACAGAAACCTGATTTGTACCGAGCATGTGCAAACAGCTTCATGAACATCCAACAACTTCCTGTCTGTCATAAGTAAAGTTTTACCAAGGACTTTTCAGCATGTCTCCATGTGAAAGTCATGATTATTGCTCAGATTTTATTTATCGTCCGTCCATTTTCTCAACTCGTTTTATTCCTTTCAGGGTCATTGGGTTCATGAAGAGTGTCCGGGCTACAGTCGGGCGAAGGCGGGGAACACCCTGGATTGGTCACGAGTCTGTTGCAGGGATCAGAGTTCATCATGTTTATTAATTTTTGCATATGTTAAAGTCAAATGTGAAAACTTTATTGATATTTTGTGGGATCTATATACATCAAACCCGGTGAAGTATACAGAAAACAAAAGAGTACATTTTTGGGTTAGAGTTTAACTGTGACAAAGAAATTCTGCATTCAATGATGTTTAAATCAAACACGAGTTCAAAGGAAGCAAAAATATTTTTGTTGTTCTGCGAAGAATCCCTGACGTTTAAACAAAGATGTCTGGCTTTCTGAACAAATGATGTAACAACCATCTGAGTGTACCCCACTTTCAGCCGAGTGTTGCTAGGACAGGCTCCAGGATCCCTGTGACCCCTGAAGAGGATTAAAGGGGCATAAAGAATATATGGATGGATATTGTGTACATGAAAATCTTTAGCGTACATTTAGGAAAATGTCTTAAGGTGTATGTTCCAGCTCAGCCGTACATTCTGGAATTTAATAAACAATGTAAAGATTGATACTCTGACAGGAAATGTAAAAAAATGCATTAATGTCACCCTTCCATTTTTTAACATTTGTCTCATCGCTTCTGTTTCATTTCTTCCCATTGGCAAAATCATGAAAATAAAAGCTTTTTTAAAAGTAAAATGACATGTTCAAACTGATAAATAATAAAAGTTAATTTTGTAATCATATGAAGACCAGAAACTGAGACGGACAGAAAACAAAACAAAACAAAAAACAAAACCTTTTTTTGATCCCTTTGATAAAGCACGAACAGGCAGAGAGATGTAGCTAGAAGAAGCCAGGAATGTCAAGTGGACTTTTATTTTATTATCTTGTGGAGCTACTTTAAGGATTCCAAAATCTCATAATGGTCAGTAGGCTTTTTTTTTTTAAGAAACTGATTTTCTTTGTTTTTCAAAATAAATCAGCGTCTCTGAAAGCCAGTCCTTGAGAGCCATAGTCTCATTTTCCAGCTCCACTTGCTACTGATCAGATGGATCAGGTGTGTTTCCCAATAGGAAGATGCAAGGCTGCTTGGAAAGAAGCAGGACTGTGAAATCTGGGAATGCACGTCCTGCAAGACTGCTGTTTCCCTTTGCTAACCACAGATCACGTTGTTAAGTATTGATGACTCAGCTTTTGTTGTCACTTTGGAAAACTTTGGAGAGGCAGACACAGATGAGTATTCATTTCAGTAGTACCTCGATGTGAGGGGGTAACATCACAGAAGCTGTTCCGTTTCCTCACAAACAGGAGTAGTCTAAATGGATCTTTTGGTTGGAATGTATTACAGCTTTGAATTGGAAAAGCTGCTTTGTAAAGTGAATCAGTGTGGGTGGGAAACCTCTCAGGATATTGTTGAAACAAACACACTAACATCAATGTACTCCAGTTTTCTCTAAACATTAAAACATCCTCAAAATCCCAACAATGTTTTTTTTTGTGAATTGTTATGGAGAAGATGAGAAGACCTTCCTCATGCATCCACAGTGGACACTGACTGATGGTTTGGATCTTCAGCTCAGCAGGGACCTCGGGTCTGTCCTGTTCTGAATGTCCAGGGCAGGGGGCCAAAAAGAAAGCTCTTTATGAGAGGAGCATGTGTTCAGGTCAACTTGTCTTCTTTTGCCACCCCTCCCCCTTCACAGCTTCCCCTTTAATCCCAGTTTAAAGCTCCCTCCTTTGCCTCTCCCTTCGTTACTCCTCACCTCAGCCCCCGTCCTCTGCATTAAGCATACAGGAAAGAATTGCCACCAGATGCCTAGTGTCTAAGACAGGCATTATGTTCTTAGAGGATGTCCTGAAAACTCTACTTTCTGTTGGGCTGCCAGCTAAGTGAGGAGGAGGAGGAGGAAGCAGGGAACAGCAGGTAATCGTATCTGCAGCACCCCCACATGGTGCAGCAGACAAGATCTTATACATCTAGAAGAGGAACACATCCATGCATCCATCCATTCATCCATCCATCCATCCATCCAAAGAGTCTTTTACAGAGAGCAGGCACATTTTTGGGTACTTCAAGCATTAATTATTTCATTATTTTATTCCACAAATTACTCATGTGAAGTAGAGGTAACTGAAAAAAGAAAAACATCAAGTGACAATTCACCAACAGCAGCATTTAGTGTTGTATTTTATAACATGTTACTCATCAAGAATTTAAAACCGGAGGAGGAGGGCTTCATTTTCTATAAGAAAATATGTCAATCATGAGGACTCGTGGAGAAAGTGGTTCGTCAGGCCCTGAGGGGCCACCGCTGACCTAAATACAGTTGTCAAGTAAAGTTGTCAACAGCAATGCTACACTGACCAACCCAAAGAAGGCACCGGGGAAATGAACGTTTAACCCTAAAACTGAGCTTGTTAAAACTGGCAGTCCACCCCACCAGAGACACTTTTAATGTTTTATTAAAAATAATTCTCCACTATGCTCCATGAATGACTTGTGTGCTTTTAAAGTCAAATACAAATCAATCTTACGAGAGAGTGAAGGCGTTGGTGCTGAAACAGATTATGCTACTAAAAATAGCTGTCTTAGCTGTAAATCCTTCTGTTTTCCCTGCACTGTGTTTTCAGGAGACAAGAGAGTTTTTACCCGAATGTTTTTAATGGATGCTTTCAGCACAAAAGAGCAGAAAACGACTCCTCAAATTTAAAAGGGATTACACAGCAATCAGTTCAGGTACGCTGAATCCACAGAATATGTATGTGTGAAATAATGCCCCCATGTGGTTTGAATAGGCAATATATTAGTAATACCCATTCAAAACACACACATTCGAGCTCACCCCACACACATTTGTACATATATATATGTACTTATACTTACATATATACTTACTTATGTTTTTACTTCTTTACATTTTTTTGTTTCTGCACTCTTGGTGGCTTACATCGCTTTGTTATTATTTATCAATTTATTTATTTATATACTTGTCTAATAATTAACTTACATATTTATATTGTTGTTAATTTCTATTTAAACTCTAATTTTTACTTCTATGCACTTTTATGTATTGCATTCCTTTTACATTTTGTTTTAACTCCAGTGTGTCTCAGTGAACAGGGTCTCTACATTGGGATCTCCTGGGTTTGGCTCCCTGCAATGATCAGGGGATCGTATGATGGCGTCTTCTGTGGACATGAATGAGAGGTCACTGATTGGACAGGTCCCTAATATATCAATCCCCACTTAGTCTCAAGCCAGATTTCCATTCATTTTCTTTTCATATTTTTGGTGTCTCATTTTATGCTTTATTATTTTGTGTGTGTGTGTGGGGGGGGGGTATGTGAGATTATTTTTGTCTTGTGGTATTTGGTTTTTAAATTTGGAATTGTTTTTAATGTGAAACACTTTGAGCTACACTTGTTGGAAAAGTGTTCTATAAATAAAGTTTGATTTGATCTTTTTAACAAAAGTAAAAAGTGAAACATTGTGAAATATGTTTAACTGTGTTACAAAATAAATCTAACTGTAACAACCTGTAGGGCTACGTATGCATAATTTGTTCACCACAAAAATGAGTATTCAAATATCATAGTTTAATTTTGTAAATCAAATCAAATAAATAAAATGTACAAACTCAGACAACTGTTGTGTCATACTGTACATCTGTACTTATTTCAATCAAATTGCTAAACAAAATTAAATGTTGTTGCAGCAAATGGAGCTGATGAAATACATCAAACTCTCATCACCTGACACAACAGTCTGGAAATGGTTTTTATATTGTTATTTTGTAAAAATCGAACTGTTTATCAGACTACTCCAGAAGTTCTGTTTCTGCAGCTTGTGAGTTTGGGTGTGTGTGTGTGTGTGTGTGTGTGCATGTGTGTGAGAGGCATTTGGGCTTGTGTGTCAAAAATCATTGGCTCCAATTGGCTATTGTAAAACATGACACTGGCTCAGCCAAACATCGCTTACATTGCTCTTATCCGCACAGTTTCTCCTTCTGCCCAAAAAAATAAAAATTCCATCCAAACGCTGGCTGCCTTTAACAAAGCGCTGGTGTTGCTTTTGGTTTGAACAGATCAATTTAATTGATTTATAGTAATGCACCACATTTAGGGACAGTAATAGCTTTGTAAAAACAGAAATTGTAATTACTACGATTTTCACATTACTGAAAGTCACAACAGCATCAACTATCACTGTTCTTTTTTGCAGTATACAAACACTGCTCACCAACTAGGAGTGGGTGATACTGGGGATTTGGGTATCGATCCAAGAATAAGTAATTACAGGGCTAATATCGCCGATATCAATACCAATATTTTTTTCTGGAAACTGCTTGATTATAGAGTCATTTCAAAAATACACATTTTTTTGTTAATGAAGCGTTTAATGAAACAGACGACAGAGACTTTCGGCAAATAAAAATGTTAACTAACTTCTTCTTCTTGGTGGTTTTGTTCACTGCTGTCATGGTGCTCACTTGCAGACTCAGGTCCAGAAGGATCCATGTGCTCATTTTCTTCAGATACATTGGGGAAGTGTGGCTCTTCCGTAGATGGAGAAACAGAGAACAGCTGCTTTTGGTTGGAAGGATTCATGGGTCACTCAGTCTGATGTGAAGCAGTTGCAGGAGGACGGTCATCCCACTGCTGGGGAAGATTCCTCAACTCTTCCGTCTGCGGTTCAACATCAGCAGGAAGCACAAGGATACTGATGCAGCCATGTTTTCTTGCTGGTCAGCCTGGTGAGATTCTTTTCTCATTTTTGCTATTATAATGCAGATACTTGGGCAACTGAAGTAATTGTGGCCCTTTAGTCCACACTGAGCATTTGGCCTCTAGGTGGCAGTCTTTTGCTTTGTGGCCCCAGGTGTCGCACTTCCAGCATTTTAATGTGGGGCAATCTTTCACCTGGTGTCTTCTGCTTGACAGATGAAGCATCTGGAAACTTTGATTAAGGCAGACTGGAATTATAGTTTTTTTGCCACATAGTCCCATGTGGATGCTTCTGCTTCACCGACATATTTCAGTTTCACCCACAAGTGGTTGAATTTAGATGAATATGGTGTGGAAGTGGTGATGCCATTCTTTAAGGCACAATTCCTTCTTTTGCTTAAATCACATGGCTGACCTCCTCACTGTAGAGAAATCACCCAAGTTGTTCATCTCTGATACTCACGTTTAACACGTCTTTCTGTGGTCATTTTTTAATAAATCTTTCTCGAACTGCAATAATGTCTGACTTACATGCAAAAGAATTAAGCTGAGAAGGAAATTTAAAAAAAAAGAAAACAAAATGTGACACCATCTGTCTGTTTTACTCAGTGGATTTCCTACGGGGGTGGGGGATTTATTACATTTTGGGATTCTTTTCTTTTAGCTGTGTGAATGTTTACAGATTGACTTCCTTGAAATGGTGAAGATGACATCATGCAGCACGAACCAGCAACTTGGGCCATGCCGTTTCAAACAGAACACCATGCTAATCCAGCAACAAAAGCCGCTCTTGAATGACCTTTGATGTGTGTTTAAAAATGGTGAACACAAAGACACGCCTGTGAGTTTGGCTGAACTGTGCGGTACTGATTGACCTACAAAACCAGTAAGAGTGCTGACGTTCATTTCCTCTGCAGCACCCTGGGGTGCTGTGAGGACTCACGCTGATCTGAGACTCTATGAAGCTTGACGTGTGACATCAACTTCACGGGAGGTGGGGGGCACACACTGCCCAGTAACAGTCAGTGACTCTCTTCTTATTGGCTGCAGAGGAATGTTGAATCAATGGGATTCTTTGGGCATAAATGCCAAATTCTTTCTCCATACTAATATGCCAAAAGGATTACAGGAACATGCTCTCACACATGCTCAGTCACTTTTGTGTGACTATCCATGCCCTGAGGCTGAGGCAAGCATAGACGCATCCATTTTCTGACACCCTCACACAGCAAATGTGATGGAGCCAAAACAGAATCACAATGCAAATCCTTTGAGAAATGTCCCTCTCAAAATGAAAACAGAAACAACCATGACGATCACAGTGTCCACAAAGATGGACAAAGGAATTTGAAACTTCAGCAAAAATGTTTGCAACAGTGAAAGTCATGTTTGAAACCTGGAATGGAAACTACAAGACAGGATCCCTATTTTTAATCAAAACTGTAAAATGTGAGAGCACACTTCAACAACACTATAGAGTTCAGTGCATTTACTGTCAGAACTTCACATTCACCTTGTCCCAGCTCACATTCCCATGTGCTCTGTTGATGCTCACATCTGTCTTTGTGCTCTTGAAGTGACTCTTCCTCCACAAAAGAACTGCTGCTCAAATCTTTCTCTCTGATTACAGAACATTTACATTTTCATAGCTCAACAATATGACAAGAATGTTCCAAAATGTACCTTCTTATGTTTGTGTGACCTGTCTGTGTATGGAAACCTCTTATATGCAACATGTAAACTGAACATATTATTGCAATTATTTTAACTAAATTATTCAATTAAATTAATCAATCAATTAATTATTCAAATTAAACTTGAAATAAGCCTTGGAACCCTTCAGTGTAATTTAAAACATATCTGCTTTACATAAAACAGTTTGACTCTTGTTATTTGTGAATGGTTTTGCGTTTTTATTGAGTAAATACAATTAAAATCATAAACAAATGTGTGAATGACAAAGGTGTACAAATAAAAAAGAAGGCCAATGAAATGTTACCACTGCAGGTACAGTGAACGCATCAAACATCTGTCAACTAAGGATCTCAGTTAAAGACGTAAATCTGAGTTTCTTTTTGTAAAAACCTTAGTGAGAGTTTCATTGAAGTGTCTTGTGAGTTTTTTGTGTGAGTGTCGTCGATAGGTCAGTTGTGTCCAGTGGACTCCTCACAGACGCGCCGTGATTTTCGCCGACACCGTCCGTGTGTTTGCTTCCAGCGAACAGTGGACTTTAAAAGTTGAATAAAACCGTTTGACTGCAGCGTTTTCACTGTGATTCTATCCAAAAGTGTGTTTTCTAACGACATGAGCATTTTTGAAGCTTCAATAAATTGTTTTTAGGCCTTTTAAGACACAAAATGAAGAGAAAACTCGCTGTTCGCTCCGAGAAACCAGGAACCTTCCGAGATGTTTGAAGCCTCCTGAAACGAAACGAACTATTTCAGGAGGTCAAATACGAGTGCATTTAGGACGAAAGAGAGTCCTTTTAATGTTTTTGCTGTTATACTGTCAGAAGATGCAGATTTTCAACGGTTTTTGCTTGAAAACCCTTGCAGAGAAAACACAAGTACGGTCTCGGTTTGAGGAAGCGGCTCAGCGGCGGAGAGTGTTGTTTCTCCACGGTTCTCATGTGCGCTATAAGACCCGCCTCCTGCTGCCGGCTCGCACACGTTCAGCTGAACACCGACACGCGCGCAGACATGGCAGAGGAAGCTCCAGCAGCAGCAGCGCCGGCCAAGGCCCCGGCCAAGTCCCCCAAGAAGAAGAAGGCCGCCGCCGCCCGGCCCAAGAAGGTCGGACCCAGCATCTCCAAGCTCATCGTGGCCGCGGTGGCAGAGTCAAAGGAGCGCAAGGGAACGTCCCTGGCGGCGCTCAAGAAGGTGCTGGCGGGCAAAGGCGTGGACGTGACCAAGGCCAACAAGCGCATCAACACCGCCGTCACCAAGCTGGTCACCGACGGGACTTTGAGCCAGACTAAAGGCACCGGAGCGTCCGGGTCCTTCAAGCTCGCCAAGGAGCCCAAAACCGCCAAACCAGCCAAGAAGGTGGTGAAGAAGGCTCCCGCCAAAGCCAAGAAACCCGCCGCCAAGAAGACCGCCGGGGCCAAGAAGCCCGCAGCTAAGAAACCTGCCGCCAAGAAGTCCCCGAAGAAAGCCCCGGTCAAGAAAACAGCGGCCAAGAAGGCTGTCAAGAAGAGCCCAAAGAAACCCGCTGCGAAGAAGCAAAAGGCCGCCAAGAAACCCGCAGTCAAGAAGACTGCCGCCAAGAAACCCGCAGCCAAGAAGGCAAAGAAGTAGATCCATCGCTTCATCCAGCGTTCACCGCACCAAAGGCTCTTTTAAGAGCCACCACAGCCCGCTCCAGAGCTTCCTCTGTCAGCACTGTTACCCAAGAACACATCTGGAGGTTTAGCATGTGAGGCTTCACATTCAGAACCAGTAGAACTCTCCAGAAAGTCATCAGTAAATGAGAGCAGTTAGCTTATAACAACGGAGTGCTAACGTGGTCTTAGTACAACACCGGTTCCGTAAACACCAGTGTGACGGACTATCAGAACACAGCAGCCGTCTCTTTACTGTTAAACTGCTGATTCCAAACGGACAACGGTCAAAGCAGCTCAACGTCCTGACGTCACAGCCATGGACATCCCGCCATTTTTCCCATTTAAAATCCAACCAATTGTAAAACCTAAACAAATCCCGCCCCTTCGGATTCTGACCAATCAGGGTCCACGTTGAGCCGACAGCCTTTTTAAAGAGCGAGTCTTCGCCCGCTCCTCCACTCTCTCTCAGTCCGTCTTTTGTTGTTCAGTATGGCCAGAACCAAGCAGACCGCCCGGAAGTCCACTGGAGGAAAGGCTCCCAGGAAGCAGCTGGCCACCAAAGCTGCCCGAAAGAGCGCACCCGCCACTGGCGGAGTTAAAAAGCCTCACCGGTACCGTGGCGCTCCGGGAGATCCGCCGCTATCAGAAATCCACCGAGTTGCTGATCCGCAAGTTGCCCTTCCAGCGGCTTGTTAGAGAGATCGCGCAGGACTTCAAAACCGACCTGCGCTTCCAGAGCTCTGCCGTCATGGCGTTGCAGGAGGCCAGGGAGGCGTACCTGGTGGGGCTGTTCGAGGACACCAACCTGTGCGCCATCCACGCCAAACGGGTCACCATCATGCCCAAAGACATCCAGCTGGCCCGCCGCATCCGCGGGGAGAGAGCTTAGACTGAACCGGTACAGCTTATCCACAAACCGACGGCTCTTTTAAGAGCCACTGACCTCTCTGAAGAGCCCTCCGTCCTTCATATTAGAACCGGTAGAAGGTTAACTTCACTGAAACTAGGAGGAATTGTTCTCCAGGCAAACAAACCAGGGATGCCTGAAGGGCCGGCTTCCAAACTTGTATTGTTGCTTTAACATAATTAAAAGCGATACATTTTGCTACGAAAGAAGTGAAAATTTGTTTCCAATTACGTGTTTGGCTGAGCCATGCTGAGATCTTGTGGCAATTTCTCTTGCTACTGCTGTGGCCCTCTGTTAAAAAAAACTTAACTGAAAATAAATAGTTATAAATGTGACAAAGTCTGACAGTGTATACCTCTTTCATTTTTTACTTTTTCATCATACACGGACCGTGACTTGATGCCATCATTATCTTCCACCTCAATGATGTCTTAGGTAATGTTCAGGGCAGAAGAGGTTCTAGATAATGAGTGTCAAATCATAAATGTTCGTGTTAACGTTTTTGTATCGGATGGTTTCTTCTGTGTTAATGCTCACCTGGAGGAACATCATCCTGCTGAAACCACGATCATTAAAGAACAAAATAAATTATTAGACTTCTGCTTGCAGAATAGGTTTCACACGCCTAAAGATGCATGTAATGTGATTGGAAATTAATTTTAACGATATACTTATCGTTATACTTAAAGATAATCAAGAAGCACAAATCAAGTCTGGGGGGCGGAGGTGGCAGCAGCAATGTGTCTTTTTTTTTTACATCGTATTGTTTGATGACCCGCGGATCCATGCTTTCCACACCTCTTTGTTTGCAGCACTGACGTCCTGACATCTGAACCAATCACTGATGAGAGGCCGCACAGCCCTCTTTGCATGGTACATGTATAAGACCAGAGATTGCGCACTTGCCGTCATTCTGAGTCTGTTCAAAACTTTCACTTTCTTTTGGGGTTTTATGTTGAAAAGCTACATCCACACCAAATTCACGGCAGAATTGTACAAGTCATGCAGCAGAACCACAGATCGCTTCTGTACCATTAGACATGGTTGAGATATATCAACACCATGCCCAGATCATCGGCGAGTCCAGGTGGATACAGGTCGGGAAAGACGCCTGAAATGATGATGGAACGCTGACTTTGCTCACACTAGCAGTGCTGACTGTTTTGAGGTGGGTGGAGCTTTGGGCAGGTTGGCGCCTGAAGGACCTTCTGCTCTTTGAGAACTCTAATGCTTGCTTTTAAAGTGATGTCTCCAAACACCAGAAGAGTCTCTGGTGAAACCAGGAAAAGTTACCAGATTTGTTGCTAGTCCTTTTAAAGAAAATAAGTGTCAGTGGGGATCTGGAAAGTTGCTAAATATATCAATCAAGTTGACGAGTTCAAGTTGTTATGGTTAGAGTTCTACTGACAGTATCTCAAAGAAAAACATGAAAACTCTGGGGAGGTCGTCACATCAATCAGGAACTCAACTTGTGGCATGAGACGTTTTCAGTGACGACGGGTAGAAAGCACATCCAACACACTGGATTGGTTCTCCTGAACTTTCATTTTCTTAACCCGCCGTATCCCTTTCATGCCAGCGGGGTTTCCTGAAGCTACTGTTGGGTGAAGACGGGTACATTTTTAAATGCTCAAATATACAACCACGTGCTGTTGCAACAGAAACACACGATTCCTGTTGAAAACTATGAAAAATCTATGGATGAACAATTCTTTTTGTGATAACCTGACTTACCCCTACACTCAGCATATTATGGGTGGCCGAAAAATGAAAAATACTTCTTTTGTGGGTTTGAATCCTTCTAGGCTCAGAATGGACACTCCCACTAAACAACTGTGCAGGTTTTTAGTGAGCTTTAAGTAGTGTGTGGGAATCTATATTCTCTGTTAAAAAACCAACAAAAAAGAAAGCACACTCTAAAAGGTGTGAATTGACCTGATGTGAAGCTGTCTGAAAACACCTTCAAAGACACCTGGATGTGAAGGTTTAAAAACTCATATGGCTTAAAATCATTAATGAATCGTCCCTAAACTGATGTTTAACACATGGAATTCTATCACTGACATTTACATCAACATAAGAAAGTATGCACTTGGGAGTCCTGTCAGTTTTTATCTCCACACATGTATCTGGTCTAAAGAACAAGAACTAAGTCTGTCTCTCAGTTGAAAGTGGCAACATTCAGACCTGATGCACAATAACTGCAAGAGTCATCTGTTTTATATTTTTTACTATTGTTTTGTATATATTTGTAGTTTTTCAATGTTCAATAAAATTGAATCTTATTGTTAATGTTAACATCAGACTGCATGTTGTTTTATTGTTTCAGTTTTGTGTTTTTCCCTAAATATAAACAAGTCTCAAACATTGAAAATGTTTTTTTTTTACTGTACAAAAAATACATGTTACTTGTAAAAAATTAGATTTTATAGTTTTCAAACTATTTCAGAAATGCACACAACTTTTTTAAATTATTTTTTGTTGCAAAAGGTTTTGTTGCTCTTGACATTGTCTTATCTGTGGAAAACAAGTTCAAATGACTAATGACAAATTAGTATTTACTGTTGTTGACCATTATAGGAACAAGAGATGTGACATTAAAGAAATCAGTCACAAAACAAGCATCATGTTCTTGACTGTCAGATTTTGTTTGGACTAAAAGATTCTCCATCAACCACTACCCTAAGTAACCAATACATCCACTGACCCCTCTCAATCAGTTTACATGGTCTACCACTTCATGGCTGAGTTGCTGTTGTTTCCAAACTCTTCCCTGTTTTTATGATAGAGCTGACAGTTGACTGTGGAATATTAAGCGATGACATTTCACCACTGAATTTCTTGCACAGGTGGCATCCTATGACAGTTCCACACTGGAATTCACTGAGATCCTGAGACCGACCCATTGTTTCACAAATGTTTGTGAAAACAGTCTTGATTTTATACTCCTGTGGTCAGGCCAAGTGATTAGGACACCTGATTCTGATCATTTGGATGGCTGAGCTAATACTTTTGGTAATATTGTATAATTGTATCTTTTTCCCTCTGGTCAGAAACTAAAAGCAATGTGCAAAAAAAGATAATATGTGCTATAAACTTAATACAGTAATACAGTACAGTACTAAGCAGAGCTTGCAAAAGATCAAACTTTTTACCAATATTTTGCTCTGGAGGATTTATAGATCACACAGCGCTGTTGATATACTGTACTATCAGCAGGTACATTTTACATTTTCAGGAGCACCACACCTGTATATTCATGAAGCTGAATAACCAAAATGTATGCAGTGTGAAATAAGTATGGCTTATTTTTAAAATGATTAAAAATGAAATTCCCTTTAGTCAGAGGAAAAATGGAGGGTAAAAGAATGTTTGTTTTCTGAGCATTGGTCACAGACTATCGCTACCTGATGTGTAACGGCTACCTGATCCGTCCACGCTTGCATAAATATTACATCACTTCTAATAAAGCTTTTTACTGTCAGTGATCTTAAAATGTTAAACTTCTTAAAAATATTTAAAATAATAAAAGTTATTTGTCGCGGTTAATATATTTATTATAGTTAACAATTTTAATGTAAAAAGTTTATTTCAATGTTGACAGAATAAAAAAAAACAAAAGTAAAATGAAGATGAAGTGTCATGACTGCATGATCCTGCCTGGACTACAAGAGGACTTGTTTCAATTGTCAGCAGCGTATTCTTCAATGTACAAGGATACAACATTAAGCAAAACTTTGTTAGATAAACATAGCGACTTGATTGGATAGAATCTAGACCAGGGGTGTCACACTCCAGGCCTCGTGGGCCAATGTCCTACATGTTTTCGAACCAACTTTCCATTGAAGCTCCTTTATATTGCCTGATCCAGGTAATCAGTGGCAGATTGGACAGGATTTCTGGAAAACTAGCAGGAGGCTGACCCTCGAGGCCTGGATTCTGACACCTAAACCAGTCAGCACAAATCCTCGTCTGTGATTGGCTGTTTGGTAACACATATCGCTCCAAGCTTAAAGTTGCATGAACACCGAATGTGATTTGCGTGGTGAAGGCAGCCAGTTTCAATGTGAAGTGCTCTGTCTGTGTGGAATAGACAGAACACCACCAACAACACCAGATGAAAAGTAATAAAGTAAACATTTTATTAGGTGTTTTGTTAAAAAACCTTGACATGACTGATGAGAAATGCTGCAGGAAAATGGTACAATGAATTCTGAGTAACAAAAGTAAAGCTATAAAATGAATATAAGCTAACTTCTGGAAAAACCCTCTTCCTACCCAACTTTGAAACCTTTATCATACAGAGCGGATCAGAGCTCTCAGATGAAGCAGTGGGTGGCCCTGAAAATGGCCTTTGCTTGTTTATCCAGCGAGAGCAGCACTTCACTTGGAGCTGGTGTATTTGGTGACGGCCTTGGTGCCCTCAGACACGGCGTGTTTGGCCAGCTCACCGGGCAGCAGGAGGCGCACGGCGGTCTGGATCTCCCTGGAGGTAATGGTGGAGCGCTTGTTGTAGTGAGCCAGACGAGAAGCCTCGGATGCGATGCGCTCGAAGATGTCGTTGACGAACGAGTTCATGATGCTCATGGCCTTGGAGGAGATGCCGGTATCAGGGTGGACCTGCTTCAGCACTTTGTAGACGTAGATGGCATAGCTCTCCTTCCTGGTCTTCCTCTTCTTCTTCTTCTTGCCTCCTTTGCCGGCCGTTTTGGTGAGGGCTTTCTTGGAGCCTTTCTTCGGCGCAGACTTGGCGGGTTCAGGCATTTCTGATCAGACTGTTGCAGTAACAGAATGACGGCAACTGCGCAATATCTGGTCTTATACATGTACCATGCAAAGAGAGTTGTGCGGCCTCTCATCAGTGATTGGTTCAGATGTCAGGACGTCAGTGCTGCAAACAAAGAGGTGTGGAAAGCATGGAAGGGGAGTTGGATTAATGAACTGGACTGATTAACCCCTCCCTGTTTATCAGAATCACCATTCTTGCTCTGATACCTCTTTAACATGGTTTTGATCACCTCATTTTAACGGTATTATTTCTTTATTTAAAGTTATTCAGGTCATAAAGTGGGTAAGCATGTGGTGCCCACTGGCCCACCTCGAATGTTTGAAATGTTTAATTGACAGATTCTCACTGTAAGACGAATATATTTACCAAGGGACCAAATGAGAACCAGAAATTATTGTGGGGGGTTCCAGGCTGAAAGATTTGCTTCAATCTGCAGGACTGTCAGTAGTATTTCTTCATCATAAGGTAGTAACAGCGTTGTTTTTACATTCTTCTTAGAGATTTGATTAATTAATGAAATAGTGACCTTGCTTAAAAAAGAACCTTTGAACATTTTTCACAACAGCAATAATTTTCAGTCACATCCACATTTTGAGTTTGACATATTGTTGAATGTTGAAAAGCCATCACAATATTAAGTGAGAAAAAATCAAGTGTCATTTGGGGTTTAACACGTATCAAAGTCAGTGTCTTAGGTGGCAACACAAAGCACAGCTGATAAAGGATCACCAGAGAGAGTGGATCTGTATCTGCATTTATCAAACTTCATGACTGAGAATGTTTGTTCTCAAACATTGACCCACAGAGAATCAACATCTTCTGGGCACGTCTCCTTGTGTTTGCAAAGTTCTCCTTTGATCCTAACAAAGTGTTCTGCCAATATGACATCAGACTGCCTGTCGATGAACTCCAGCTGGACATGACTAGGTGCATTGTCAACAGCCCAGGTAAAAGAAGGAGATATCAGGCATTTCATCTTCAGCTGCTCTGAGATCTGTACTGTTCTGATGGTGTGACTTCGTTTGCATGTGAGTGAGAATGTTGTTCAGCCGCTGGTTTGAAAGGAACTACATCTTTCATGAAAGCCTTCCTTCACCAGGGTCCAGCAATCCAATCTGCCTTAGCTTCGCAGTGAATCATTTTAAAAAACTTCATTGACTTTGAATCACTTAAAACACAAATATCAAACAGTGAAAATACACAAGTACATAGATCCTAATGAATGCACTTTGAATGCATAACAATAGAAAGATGCATTTTCAAAGATAAATGCTTTTCAGTTACAAATAAAACATGCAGGTAATTTCAAATTTTTAAAACATTTGCAGGAAGTGAGCTTCCATGCTGTATTGAGAAAGTTCTTCTTCGCCTCCTCAGATCTGCAATAATGTTCTTAAAAACAGAGTTACTGTGAACCATGATGACTTTCAATCTTTTCTTCCAAATGTGTGTGTTTATTACACACATGATCAAACAGAATAACTGTCTCTTAGAGTCTGGGAGTTTCTCTGTGAACAATCCATACATTACACAACATAGAGTGAGATTTACATTAAACGGAAGAGGATTAGGGCCATGGAGAAATTAAAAAAAAAGGCAAAGGAAAATTCTAACTTTAAACTCACAATTCAGAACTAAGGGGAATATGTGAGCCACTTCCTTCCCATACTATATCTAAACATCGAGGTGTAATGTCATCCATAGAAATGCTTTACCTCTGGGTCCAAAATGAAGTCAAATCCATCTCATTGCTTCCTGATACGTCCGCCGTCATTTTGAATCCGGTCGACAGTGATTGGTCCAAGTTGGTCTAAGTCAAGTTTTTAGAGGAACTACAGTCACCAATCATGAGTGAGCTTTCTGGAAGTCCACACCCCTTCCACTGAAAGTGGCTCAGGGAGAAGCTGTCAATCAAACATTAGTAGTGGGGCCAGCGAGCACCACATGCTTTTACTGAGGCATCTGATTGGTTGGCTTATAACTTGAATAACTTTCAAAAAAGAAAAAATATGAAAAAAAATCAGAATTACAAAGAAGATGTTAAGAAAAAAGTATCAGAGCATCAGGATCAAGTATCAGTTTTTCTGACAAATAAAATGACTTAGTGATAACTGTCTATTTCTCAATAGAAGTCTCTGGGATCTTGGTTTCTTGGAACCAGCAGGTATTGCTGTCCATTGTTTATATACGGTATACGCGTCAACCGAGCACTGGCCTTAGCAGTGTGTCTGCATTTTTTCCAAAGAAACATCCACATTTTTGCCAAGATGGATGTGCATATTGTCTATCTGCTTTTAGTGGCCCTGATGTTTAATCCAAAAACGTGTTCATTAGAGCCCGGCGTTCATTAGAGCTCGGCGTTCATTAGAGGCCGGCGTTCATTCATTAGAGCTCGGCGTTCATTAGAGGCCGGCGTTCATTCATTAGAGCCCGGCGTTCATTCATTAGAGCTCGGCGTTCATTAATTAGAGCCCGGCGTTCATTCATTAGAGGCCGGCGTTCATTCATTAGAGCCCGGCGTTCATTAATTAGAGCCCGG
>BSAI01000201.1:1448160-1477355 GCA_036245035.1 Adrianichthys oophorus | reverse complement strand
GAGGAGTGATTTTTTCTATATACAATATATATAATATATATACTATTTATATTTTCATATAAACAAGATTCTAACTTCCTCAGTTAGATCCCTTCTTTGGTTGTAAATTTGTATGGAGCATATACTGTACTATTAACTGTACTGTTTTATTAACTGTTTTCTGTACAAAATAACTAATAAAACTCTCAATTAACAAATACATAAATAAAATTAAAATTCAATAAGTAAATAAATGTCAGTTTTCTGTTTATTCAGTCTTCTATATCTGCTGTATTTAAACGTAATTATTTACACCGTTCATTTAACACTGTTACATTTTAACAGTTAAACACAAACAAAACTTAAACTTTACAGTTCTTTAACCTCCATCAATGGGTTCTTCTGAACTTCTTACTGGACACTTGGCAGAGTTTCCTCTCCGTTGTTTATCCGCATTTGGTTTGAGGGAGGAAGCAGCAAAGACTCTCAGTTTGGCTTCAAGTTGATTGTCACTAAGTCTGGACCTGTACTGGACTTATTGAAGTTCAATGTGGAGAAGAGATTTTGGCACATTTTGTGCTTTTTTTCTCTTAAGTTTTCTCTTTAAATTGCCAAATTAGTCAGAGAAACGTAAATCATAGAACGTTTTTTGGTTTTGTCTTATTGTTTTTCAAACATTTTAACTCTGGTCACAAGTTATTAAGACTAATGTATTTTATTTGATTACTGTTTCATATGTAGTTCAGGTTCCTTATTTTTAACAAGCTGAATTAAAAATATTTTGTTAAGTAAAATAAAAGACATTTTTAATGCCCAGCGGCAATAGCTCATTACAAACACAATTCTGGTTTGTGGGCAGGACTGTTGCTACAACATGTTAAAAACACACAAAAAAACAACATTTTCATTGGAGTGGGTCTTTAAATACATGGATAGATCATATTTCTCACTGTGCCATAAACTTCCCTATGAAACAGTCCCAGACTACAGTGACCACCAAGCTGCAGACCGCAGAGACCCCAACCCTTAAGCTGATGGTTCTGAAGGAATGTCAAGTAGTGACATGAAGAAAATGAATAAATATAGAATTTATACATAAAGTTGTGCGTATAGGTGGCTATGGCATCCCTAAACATAATGTATTAATTATCTTAATATAGAGAAATAAAAATACTTTTAGGTTTTTATTTTTATAAAAATTTACCAAAGGTACCCACCTCTGGCAAGTAATTAAAATAGCCTTAGTTTGACCATTTTTAAAGAGCTTTATTGTGTTTAGATCATATCAAAATACAAACAACAAACAATGAAAACACGTATAAACATTTAAATCAAACTTTGAAAATTTAAAACATTTGAAGGGAGTGTTCCATGCTGGACAGTTCTTCGCCTCCTTAGATCTGCAATAAAATTCTTAAAAACAAAGTTACTGTGAATCATGATGACTTTCAATCTTTTCTTCCAAATGTGTGTGTTTATTACACACATGATCAAACAGAATAACTGTCTCTTAGTGTCTAGGAGTCTCTCTGTGAACATTCATTACACAACAAAGATTGACATACATTAAAACCAACATTGCTCATTTTGGTTCCGATGTCTCTTGTTCTGTGACAGTCAATCAAAAGATGTTCTAGAGTTTTGTTGTCATTCCAGGAGGTCATTGGACAGATCTTAGTTTTATCAGAGCAGCTCTACTTTACTATGACTCTGACTGGGAGTCTGTTTAGTGAGACAAGCCAGACAGACAGTGTCTCGGGTGTTTTCTGGGATTATTTTACTATTATTATTTTTGATTACTTGGGAACTGTTTTCTGTAGTACAGTAGTATTTGTCATTCATTTAAAGATATATTTAGAAAGTTGTATACATTTTCTTTGCTGAGGAGCTGGTCCAGTTTAAGATGAGACTGAAATGTAAAGTGGGGAAATAAAGTATTTAGTCAGCCACCAATTGTGGAAGTTCTCTCACTTAAAAAGATGAGAGAGGCCAGTGTTTTTAATCAAAGGTATAACTCAACTATGAGACAAGATGAGAAAAAAAATCCAGAAAATCACATTGTCTGATTTTTTAAGAATTTGTAAAGAATGGTGAAAATAAGTACTTGGTCACCTACAAACAAGTAAGATTTCTGGCTCTCACAGACCTGTAACTTCTTCTGTAAGAGGATCTTATGTGCTCCACTGCTTACCTGTATTAATGGTACCTGTATGAACTCAAACAGTCAGACTCCAAACTCCACTATGGTCAAGACCAAAGAGCTGTCTAAAGACACCAGAAACAAAATTGTTGACCTACACCATGCTGGGAAGACTGAAGCTGCCATAGATAAGCAGCTTGGTGTGAAGAAACCAACTGTGGGAGCAATTATTAGGAAATGGAAGACATACAAGAACACTGATAATCGCCCTCCATCTGGAACTCCCCCCAAGATCCCCACCCTGTGGGGTCAAAATGATCACAGGAATAGTGAGCAAAAATTCCAGAACCACACGGGGGGACTAGTGAATGACCTGCAGAGAGCTGAGACCAAAGTAACAAAGACTACCATCAGTAACACACCACGCCGCCAGGGACTCAAATCCTGCAGTGCCAGGCGTGTCCCCCTGCCAAAGCCAGTACATGTGCAGGCCCACCTAAAGTTTGCTAGAGAGCATTGGGATGATCCAGAAGAGGATTGGGAGAATGTCCTTTGGTCAGATGAAACCAAAAAAATAACTTTTTGCTTGCAACTCTACTCTTTGTGTCTCGAGGAGAAAGAATGCTGAGTTTCATCCAAAGAACACCATACTTACTGTAAAGCATGGGGGTGGAAACATCATGCTTTGGGGCTGTTTTTCAGCAAAGGGACCAGGACAACAGGCTGGGTCTTTCAGCATGACAATGATCACAAACACACTGCCCAGGTAATGATGAGTGGCTTTGTAAGAAGCACTTCCAGGTCCTGGAGCGGCATAGCCAGTCTCCAGATCTCAACTCCATAGAAAATCTTTGGGGGGAGTTGAAGGTCCGTGTTGCTCAGCGACAGCCCCAAAACATCACTGCTCTAGAGGAGATCTGCATGGAGGAATGGGCAAAAATAAATTGTGAAAACCTTGTGAAGACTTCCAATGTTTGACTGCTATCATTGCCACGAACGGTACATAATAAAGTATTGAGTTGAACTCATTGACCAAATACTTATTTTGCACCATCATTTCCAAATAAATTCTTTAAAAATCAGACAATGTGATTTTCTGGATTCTTTTCTTATTTTTTCTCTCATAGTTGATGAAAATCACAGGTCTCTCATCTTTTTAAGTGGGAGAACAGTTGGTGGCTGACTAAATACTTTTTTGCCGCACTGCATATATGGACAGTTTTCTCGGAAAGGCATGATACTGGCCCTTTAAATACATACATAGCTGAACTAATGAGGACACAAACGCAGAGGTGACAGAGAATTTTCTGTTTAAATGGAAAAATAATGGCGATCTTGGTGTTCCTGACTTGGAATCATGAATTCAGTCTTTAAATTTATACCGTGTGCTTTAAACGGAAATATCCAATGGATAAAAAAACAGCATGTTCTTGGGCCAAATCACACAACTCAGTGTACTGTAGGTTCCTCTTGGGTTTGGAGACCTCATGCATCATTTTCAACACCTCAACATGAACGGGAGCGCCACGAAAACAATTGACAGAATTTTGAATGAAGGCATAAAAGGAAACCATTTATGGTGTTTCATAAACATTTTAAACATCATAAACCAGAAAACAGTCGCAAAATTATCAAAAACATTCATGAACAAATACATTCTGAAAACATCACAGACACGGTTCTGTTCATCTCACTTAACAGAGTGACAGTCAATCTTTGTGAAAACTAAAGATCAAGAAAAACCATCCTGGCCGAAAATGAAGCTCCTGATCAGTTTTGATGGACTGCTGTCCAAACAAACCACAGCCAACGTGTCATGTGAGTTTAAATGTTCATATCAATGTCCGGACTGTTCACAGAGAAACGTTCACACAAAAGACGCCTCTTTTGCTCATCAGGTGTGTCATGTTTTTGTATTTCTCTGGATTTTTATTACAGAATTATCAAACTGGATTTTATTGCCATTCTAAAGTAAAACCAGACTGAAAAAAAAATCAAACTGTTAAACTTTCAACCTTTTCATTGTTAAGTTTTCAATTGTTAAAAACATATTTTAGTTCCACAAGGCTTTAATAAAGTTTGAGTAAGCAGTTTGCGTGTACTCAAATATTTCTTAATGTCAGCTCTAGTTGTTGCTTTGTTCAGTCAAAGATTCTGGAAAAGCAAGGAGCAGAAGGCTGAAACAGTAACTGTTGCTGTTACAGAGTTTTTCCAAAAGCCTGAAGTCTGTTTTTCCAGTCAAATGTTGAGAAAGAAGCTTCACATGTTCTGCTGAAGATCTAAGTAAACACCATGAGAGAAATGAACATCTCCACATACCTACTGAATACAGTTACTGAGCACATTTATTATCATAACACCCGGCTTTGTAAAAAAACAAATCTGGGAGTTTTGTTTTTTGGTTCCAATCACTTAACTTATAACACCATAAAAGAAGTGGAACAAAGCTTAGGTTATTTGATCAGAAAGTTTTAACAACTCTGACAGATAAAACCAATAAATACTTTTGTTTTCTTGGATATTACAGTGAAATAGAACAAAGACGTTTTTCCAGCAAAGTTTGGATTCACTTTGAGTTTGTTTGAGGCTTCAGTTCTTCATCGTCAGCCCTGGGGGGTTCACCTGCTCCACAGGAGAGTCACTGAGGTCAGGCACCCCACAGTCGAAGCATGGGGTTTGGGGGTGTGGCCAGGCTGTCATGTGACGTCATGGATCTTATGAGCTCAGGCTCAAACTGTTCATTTTGCGTGTTCCTGCTTCATGAGCTCGCAGCGACTGCACACTCGCTCCTCCTCTTCCTGGGAAGGGTTGTCTCTGGGAGGAAGACCACGGAGGTGGGTGGAGCTTGGAGGTGGAGCAGCGGGGGCTGGCGCTGACGGAGGACAGCGTCTGCTGGCTGCCGTTCAGGAAGGAGGAGTTATTGGAGCCTTGTGGGCCACGGTAGTTGCAGTACGCTTGCCAGCCCGGGCGCCGGCTCTTCCAGCGGCAGCGCAGGATCCGGATGAAGGCCTGCAAACATGGGGGGGGCACATTCATCAGGTCACTGTAAACTGTAGCAGCTTTCATTTTGAAGACTGAACTATAAAGTGGGGGGTGCACTAGGAGCATGGGTGCAGCTGACGGTAGCCCGGTAGACGGTAGAAGAGTTTGCAGCAGTTTCTGCGCCACAGAGCGGTTACTTGTCAGACAATCCTCTCAGACCAGAAGTGGACCATTTTTTTCTCTTCCAGTTTCCCTAAAGTTTTCGGTTTTCACATTAAAATAGTCTCACAGGAAATCTAGGGTAAAAATAACCTTTGAAACACTTTGTGGATTTTACAGAGAATGAAGATTTCAAACAACAAAGTTGCAGCTTTTTATTATAGACATTTTATTAAATAAAATGCCATTGTGACTTTTTCCATCTGGAATCTGTTTCAGTGTTATAAACTAAAACCTCATAATCTTGAAACGAGCCACAAGTAAAAAATGTTCAGCAGTTCAGTTTTCTTTAACACAAAGGGGTTTATTTAAAATCTCAACACTTTCCTACAGGGATCTCTCTTAATGTTGTCACAGGCAAGATGTTTTTTTAACAAAACAGAAGCCACAACCATAGAAACAAAAGCTGACATTATCAAAGTGTTTTCAAACTGCGAGTAGCCTCAGGTCCATGTGTCTGTGCTGCTGATAACTGTTGATCTTGTGTTTAACTAGGCTTTGCTGACTGGTGGATTTCCTGCATCATTACTCCTTAAAGTCCCACTGTAACATTGGAAAATTGTTCCCAGTGGTCTTAACTATAAATGTGCAGTTTTTAGCCAACATCAAAGAGCCTGTGTCGGTTTTAAGACATAGTTCCTGAAGAGTGGCAGGAGTTCATCAGAAATAAGCCTCTGAGCTGTGGCGTGGAAGTTGGCCTCCGGTTATTTCCCATCAGCCCTTTGCTTACTTGCTCTCACGATAGCTTACAGCTCCTCACAACTTCAAGGTAACATCAACATGGCAAAAAAAAGAGACAAAATACCAGAGCTCTCCAGCTGTACAGTTTTTAGCCAGATGCCAGCTCACACAAGGAAAATGAAGACCTTCATGGATCTATTTGTCTTAGGTGGATACATCAGAATGGAGCGGAGAAGAGAGACTTTGGCCCGCCCATGGCAGCTGATGTGCCACAAATCCAAACTTTGTATCTGTTCCTGTTCCAACACAACTTAAATACTCAGAAATGCAGTTTTAATCCTAAATTGTTTTATACATGTCCTCCATCATGAGAAAAACGCTACAAGAACATGTTAAAAACACAATTTTCATTGGAGTGGGTCTTTCGATGGAATATCATTCATGCTTTGCTGATAGGACTGCCTGCTCTTAGAAACAGAGATCAAACTAAGTCATGTGTTGATGGCGATGCTAGCGGCTGACCTCGGGCCGTGGCCTGGGGGGTTTGGGGAGCCCTGCTTGAAATGCGGTGTCCTCTCTGCAAAGGGGCGTGAACGTGTGCTAACCTGTTTGAACTCGCGGCTGTAGCACGGGTAGATGATGGGGTTCAGGCAGCTGTTGAAATAACCCAACCAGAAAATGACCTTGAAGAGCGTTTCAGGCGGACGGAGGCTGCTGTTGAATGAGCCTGAACACAAAGATGTAAACAAATGCATCCATTAACGCACAGTGAAAGATGAGCGTGCTGACACCAAACTACAGTCGAACTCACTGTGGGAAAGCTGGAATAAAAGCAGGAATTAGGAAGCTCTGATACGCACGTTCTGCTGCTGGTTTGAAGGTCACATGAACGTCTCCGTTCTGCAGAAAAGAGTTTTCAACTTCATTTAAGGTCGATTAGAGCAATAAATGTATTTGTATAACCTGTTCCTCACTATAATCTGTCATCAGACTTCAGTAACAATAATCTGGACATTTGAAATGAACTGCATTAAACTGAATTCTAACAATCTTGAAAATGTGTAGTTTTTCTTGGTACTGTGTTTCTTAAAGGAGAGTTTGGGCTTTAATAACTAGCTTAGCTGAACCAATCATCTTTCTTGATAATCTCTCTTTGGGACATTTGAACATCTCTGTGTTTCTGATGAGGAAGCTCTCCGACTCCTCCTGGAATGACTGCATGTTTCCACTAGAAGGATCTGGTGTGCTTTTCTAAGGCTAACATGCTAACAGTTTAAAGATATTTTTTCTTTTTCTTTTTTTTTTTTTACTTCTATGATGGCTCTGCCCACAAAACCATCCAATGTTTTTGTGTTCTGGTTCCAAGTCTGGAAAAATGCAGAGGGATGAATGAGTCTGAAGCTGTAACTTGAAGGTGTGAAATTTCAGTGGTTATGACCCCCAGGTAGGATGCGAACTAAAGAAGAGGAGAAATTCTGGTGGGAGATGGATGGGGAGAACCAGAGTAGCTCTAGAAGGCAGAGAGTAGAGATTGGAGCAGACTTTAACAGACATGTTGGTAAAGAAAACAGAGGAGATGAGGAAGTGATGGAGAAGTTTGATGTTTGGGACAGGAATGCAGAAGGACAGGCGGTGGTGGACTTTGCTAAAGGACACAAATGTCAGTGGAGAAGACTTTTTTTCAGAAAAAAGGAGCAAAAGGAATCATAGAGGAGGGAGGAGAACACAAATTGATGGCATCTTTGTAAGATGTGCTGTAGGTGTGACAGAGGAGTGAAGGTGGAGGTGGGACTGCATCAGGAATCAGCTCTGAGCTCCTCCTTGTGTGCTGTGGTGATGGATGGACTGACAGGTGAGGTTAGACAGGATTCTCTGTGGACCATCATGTTTGCAGATGACACTGTGATCTGTAATAAGAGCAGGGAACAGGTGGGGAAACACCTAAAGAGGTGGAGGTTTTCTCTAGAAAGGAGAGGAATGAAGGTAAGCTGCAGCAAAACAGAGAAAGACATAAAGATGGTTGGTGTGAGCAAGGAGGATAGCGAGGAAAGGGTCACATGACAGTGGGTAATATGCTGAGTCAAACCCAAAAGGGAGCGGCTGGAAGACAAAGATGTTTTGAACAGAATGCATGCATTTGTCTGTCAATATGTGCTTATTGTTTTCAGAACAGAAATGTTTGAGTCACTCTGGTTAACTTCTGTTTCCAGTCTTCTGGCACAAAGGACTTTTATTGTCACCAATCTTGTTGTTTTTTTCCCTTCAGATTTACATTTTTGATCAGATGCAGTTCACCCGAGCACCAACAGAGGGCAGCAGTTATCATTAAATAAGATGCTGTGAGCATCATTCTCATCCTCCCCATCACTTTTTTTGGTAAACTTTTATCTTTTAGTCTTTTTCTGTAGTTTCAAATGTTTCCTCCTCTTTTCATCTCTTCTTCCTCCTCAGGTTTAGCTCATCTTCTGTTTGGATGCTTCCTCTGACTTCCGTTTTATTTCCAGGAATACAGACGTTTGGATCTGCTGAACTTGGACATGTAAGGCCATGCTACTTTTTCCTCATCAGGACTTTAGAAGTTCTAAATGAAAGCAGAGGAAACGCTCTGACTCCTGATGAGAAGTTCGGCCTGAACCTTTGTGCTTCTCCTCAGTGGGCGGGGTTTCCTGCTTTGGGAGGGGTTCAGGTTTAGGTCAGTCTGCAGATGTCAACTTGAGTTCTGGCGGTGAGCTCAGCAGTAAAAGCAGCTGCAGTGAGGACGCAGTGCAGGCATGACTCAGCAGAAAAGGAATGTCTGAAACAGACAGCAGAAGCTCCTGCACATCCTCAGCTCTCCTGAAGGGGCCATTCTCAAAGGAGGACACTTGGAGGTGCTTTAAACAGGTTTGGCAGAGCGTGAACAGAAGCCGAACAGAACCTGAGCAGCAGATGTTCAGACACTGAACTTTGGTTCAGTGTCCTTCAGATGCTCACAGAGGTCAAAGGCTGTCAGATTTCCACATGTGAGGTCAGGAGGAGTTTGTGTCTGCTCCTCCTCTCACTCAGCAGACGCTGTCTGACATTAGGATCATGGAACTCAATCCTCTGATCCTGGAAGCGTAGGTGGAGTTCAGGCAGGTTCAGCTCCGATCTGAAACACCTTACTGCTGATCCAGATTCACCCAAACTCTCACATGAACCCGGGTTTCTGAAGAACCACAGCTGCTGCAGAGCCCAGAATGATAGAAAATAGCCTTTCAAGAAGGTGGTTTGATGGACTCCCATCATGATTTTAGTGCAACACTGAGTGTTGAGTTCCTAAAGTCGGATCTTTATTGCGTCTCACCAGAGGTTCCTCCTGCGTGTTTAACAAGATTATTTGCACTTTGTGACTCAGTAAAAACTGTGATCTTGTCATGAAGAATTTATACATCAATTGAACGTCTGTTATGTAAAGAAAACAAACATTTTAGTTAAATACTATTATTATTATTATTAATAAAGTTATTCCGACTCCCCTTTTGAAACACTGGATGTGACCGTGATTAGACTGTTTATTTAAATATTCAACCGTAAACAACAACGTAAGTCTGTTATAATGAAGGCCATTTGTGAAGCTAGTTGTGATAACAGTGTCATTTATTAAACTTTTATTCATGTAGAAATATTTGCAAAAGACAAATCATTTGCATAAGTCTAAATGAGTCCATAACTTTGTATGGCCGAAAAGGACATTAATGACTTTAAGAAATAAGCAGCTTTTCTTCTCACTGCTGCTGCTGCTAAAGCTGATTCAGAATCAAACCTCTGTTTTCTGTAACAGGGACTCTCCTTACTGAACATGGACTGTTTCTGCTGTTCCTGACTCAGGAGCAAACGGTTATTTCAGTTGGTTTAGTTATTAGACAAGCACAAATGATTCCTAAATGTTCATGTTGTTCCTGACTGACTGCTCTGGTTGTGGTTTGGAGTCTGGAGCAAACATTTGTAACTTTATTTTCTTAAGCAAACTGCTTTTCAAAGTAAAATGTTACAGTCAAATGCATTATTACATTTTGCAGTCATCAATGCGATTAATCATAGTTAATCCCTTTCATCAATTGAATTCAGTTTATTTCTAGAACACCAGTTAACAATCTAGGTCGTCTCAAAGAACTAAAAGCTAAAATCATCAAACTTAAAAACTGTGATCGTAACAATCAAATAAGGTCCAGATTATCTTGATGGTAGAGTAACAGCCTATAAATGAGACCAACAGATTTCACGGACGGGTTTTTGGTGTAATCTGTCGTGACCAAGCAAAAGACAACAGCAGAGAGGAAGACTCCTGAAGCAGCCAGAGTCTGAGACTCAGATATCCCACCTTTTTCAACAATGACAGGTGGCTGCTGTGACATCCCAGAAGTCACAGAGCCGGACTTGGTTTCATAAAAGAGATAAAGATGGCAAAATATGTTGTTTTGATGTCATTTGACAGCCCAAAGACATGATTTTAGCTTTGAGCATTACAGCATTGAAAAACAGACTCTTGTGTGAAATAAGGCACTAGAGGCTGTCAGTCGAGATGCGACGTTCACAAACCAATCGTATCTTTTGAATGGCTCATTGACATGAATGATGGGAATCGAATTCAAAATTATAGTGAGGAAAGAAAGTATTTGAACACCCTGTGATTTTGCAAGTTCTCCCACTTAGATATCATAGAGGGGTCTGACATTTCTGAGGGTCCTTCAATAAATAAGGTGAATTTTTCAGCATAAGGACTTCTAATACAGATAAAAGCTTACTTTTTATCTTCCAGCGTGGTCTCCCAGCACTGTCACACACCTTTTCTCATCTTTGCACAAGCTTCTGTTTCCCCTCAGCATAAAAATCTTTGGGCTGATGTCTCAGCCGTCGCTTATAATACTTTTTTGGGATATGCAAGGCCCAATCACCATTTCATACCTTAAGAAAAGGAAGCACTGTGAACAGAGCCAACTACTGTGAACTGCTGAGGCAGGTCAAGAAAGACAGAGCAAACGCAGTTCATCAGTCAGACGGAGTCATCATGACAACGCAAGGCCTCACACAGCAGCCCAAATGGTGCAGACCATCAACAAGCTGGACTGGGAACTGCTCCATCATCCCCCTTACAGCCCAGACCTTGAAATGAATTTTGGTGAAATTTGGTGAAACGAATGGTGGAATGAACCAAAATGAGTGCGAGTCTACAGATGTAGACTGTGGCATGTCTTCTGATTCAGTTTTCTAATCTAATAGTGGTGTTTATGAGGACAAAGCTCAGCAGTATGTGTAATCATGATTGATTAAACAGGAAGACGTTTAAGAAAACAAGAATGCTATCAATTTTCAAAATAAAAGGTCAGTAAGCCCCCTCCTTTGGAAGCGTTTCTGCTGCTGTTTCACATAGGAATTCTTAGCAGCTTTTTTGTTTGTTTCCTGTCTTTAAGGACGCTTGAGATCAAATGAATGAAGTACTGATTGGCTGGGGTATGATTCAGGTGTAATAAGTGAGCAGAACCTACCGATGGGCAGAACCAGGAAAAATGGCAGCCAGCAGAGGATGAACATGCCCACCACTACGCCCAGCGTCTTGGCTGCCTTCTTCTCACGCGAGAACTTGAGCAGCTTGACAGTCAGAGCACTGCGGCCGGATGAGGCTCCGCCCCCTCCCTGCCCAGAGGATGTGCACAGCTCCTGGATCTGCTGGTTTCTGCAGTGGATCCTCAGCGTGAGCTCGTTGGAGTCCTCGGCGCGGTCTGTCATCATGCCAGCCTCCAGGTTCTTGGTGGTGCGCTTGGCCACCACGTAGACGCGGCAGTACATGGCCAGGATGACGGCCAGAGGGATGTAGAAGGAGCCCAGGGAGGAGAAGAGGGCGTAGAAGGGCTCCTCTGTGATGAGGCACACGGTGTCATCCTGCAGAAGCATCGACCACTCATTACCACGTTTGCTCTCATGGCGCTCTGTGTCACACAAACTCAGACCAAGTCTGCTTCAAAGTAACCAACTCCAGCCTGAAAAACCAGATAAACCAAGTCACCAGCCTGAAGCGAAACTTGAACAGGCTGGACAAAAAAACCAACATTTTATGGTTTTGGTGTGAGAAACATTTATGTTTATGTGTTGTGAAGAACAGTGATGCTGCTATAGAACAAAAACCCAGAAACTGTGACGTCTTTAAAGACGTCTTCCACAGTGGAATGTGGAAATTGAAATTTGGAATTGAAATTTGTAAAGTGAAAGAACTGAAAGATGAAGTCTGAACAGGTCAGGAGTGTGTGAATGATTCCTAAAGTCATTCTCATGATTGCCTTGTCTGGTTTTATGATGGATGCCCTCCCTGACACAACTATCTGCATTTAACTGGCCTATGGAAACAAAAGAACTTGATTGATGAATACTTTTCTGAATTTATCGACATCGTCCAAATATGTTGGAAACATCGTGAGTGTGAATCTTTATTCTCTATGGCAAAGGTTCCCAACCTGGCTGACCGCGGTCTGGATTTGGACCCTGAGACCCTTTTATCCGGACCAACAAGCATTTTTGATTAAAAACTACGATACTAAATTCATGTTTACTCACAGTAATTTTTGAATAGGCGCGTGTGAAGACAGCTTTGTGTAAACAGGGGTCCTTAAACATGCAAAGAGCACTGTGCTGTCAACGGCGCCGTCTAAAATGAGAAAAGTGGACTGAAAATCCTGCCTTCCGAGAGGAGTGGTCCGAAGCTTACTCCTTCATTTTGCCAGTAGCGAGTTCGACAAGGCCAGTGTGTGTTATATGCATGGAGTCTGTTGCTCTTATTCAAAACATCAATTTCAAGCGGCACTATGAGACAAAACACAAAACTTTTGACACAAATTACCCACCAGGATCAGCAACGAGGACACGGAAAATGCTTCAACTGAAAGGACAGTACAAGCGTACAACACATGTAATTACACAGAAGCTAACAGCACAACAACAAGTATACGAGTGCTCACTACGACTGCAATAGATTTTGGGCAAGCACAAAAAGTCATTTAGTGACTCTGAAATGATCAAAGAGTGTATGGAGGCGATGGCAGAAACTATATTAGAGGGAAAAGAGGGAGAGCAGCTTCAAGAAAAGCTCTGACAGATTCCTATCATCAACAAAAAGAATAGCTGAGCTGCTTCCCGGAGTTCCAGCTCCACACCGCCAGTCAAAACGCTCTCTGCGTCTCTTTAGCTGCTGACGAATCAACTGAAGTGAGTGAAAACGCACAACTTCTGGTAAATGTCAGATTCTATCATGAAAAGAGTCAAACATCTAAAGAAGACATTTTAGGCATCACAGCTTTCAAAACACATTCAAGAAGAGAGGACATGTATAGCCATAAAGGAAATGCTGACTCAGAGGGGAATAAACCTAAAAAAAGTCGTCTCCATCACTACTGATGGGACACCTTCCATGATGGGACAGGAAAAGGGTGCAGTTACTGGACTGAACAGTCCAATCCAGAACTCTTTTCGTATCACTGCATTATCCACGTCTGTCCTCCACTCATCACTTTCAGAGCACTATGGAAATGCTATGAACAACATCACTAAACTAGTTCACTTTCTCAGGGCTTCATTTTTCCATCAGCATCGGCTGCTGAGAGAATAGAAGTAGATCCACCTGCCTACTACCCACCTACTACTGCACTCCAATGCTAGGTGGTTGAGCAAAAATGTGCTGGAAATTTTTTGGAAGATAAGAAATTCAATCAAAGAATTCCTGGCACAACAAAAAAGTCCAAAGGTTCAGGTCTTTTTGGAGTTTTTGAAGGAGGAAAGTGATTTGGAAACACTGGCCTTTCTGGTTGACATCACAGGACACTTAAATGATTGAAATAAGAAGCTTCAAGGAAAAACAGTTGTGTGTGTGACTGTGACTGCTGTTCAGTCTTTTCAGAAGAAACTGCTCTTTCTGAAGATGATCTGGAGGACTGTTCACATTTTCCTTCATTGAAAGAGATTAAAGGGATCAATGTCACTGCTCATTCTGACTTCATCTAAAAGTTGATTGAAAACTTTAAGACTCACTTTGATGGCTTTACTTTGGGAGAGCAGCTCCTGATCTTTGTTAAAAATCTCTTTTCAGTGAAGATTGTTGTCATTTTTTAAAAGAGGCCACACATTGTTACAAACGTCCACAGTCCCTTCAAATGGAGCTTTTAGATTTGCAGGCTGATTTAGTGTTAAGAGAGCAATGTGAATCCTCTCATCCTGATTTGTTTTGGCTCCAGATTGTGCCAAAGGAGAAGTTTCCTTCTCTCATCAAAGTGCCATTGTGCACATTAACAATGTTTGGTTCAACCTACAGTTGTGAATCAGCCTTCTCAACTGTTAACATCATTAAGAACAAGTCCTGCTTCCAGCTTACCGAACATCTTTGACTCCTTTCCTTCCACATTTAAGAGGTTAGCTGCAGAGCTCATGCACATTTCTCACACTGAGATAAGTCTATTTTGCAGTTTATCTTTGTGTTCATAAAGTTTTTTGCACTTATCAAAGTTATTACTTGAATGTTCAATATTTGTAATTATTTTCAACCTACTGTTAAGGTTTGTTAAACAGAAAGTTAACATTTGAACAAGAAAAGGGCTTAATTACTAATGCTTTTGGAAGTACATTCATGTTACATGTTGCACTTTAACACAGCAGAATTTTAACGTTTGTGAAAAAGCACACATACTGGATTACAAGAAAGAAAGTTTATGTGCAATCTTTTTTTACACGTCAACGTAGTTCTGTTTATTAAGGTATTCTTGTACAAAAACGAATTAGAGAAATACTTGTTGAGACAATAAGCTTAGAAAGTTTTTTTGCCAATTTAACTACACATTGTAATTAAATAAAAGAACAGAAAAGTGAATTATGGTCTGAACGTTATTGCATGTTCAGACCCTGGTCTACCAGGCGGGCAGAGTCATTGGACCTCTTGCCAACTTAGTTGGGGACCACTGCTTTAAGGTAAACAAAAAACAAACAAATGAAAACGTGTCAGCATGTTTGCCTCGAATGACACAGGGCCTTGTAGTGGGTTGGTGCTGCCACTGCAGCAGAGTCTGGCTGAGGAAGAGGAAGATCTGTTATTTGTTGACTTTAATGTTGGATCTACATCTGCAGAGAAAGTGTAGAAAGGATGAAGAGGATTAAAGAGGCTGGCAAAGGTCAGATGTCCATGCAGTTCTTCACTTTTGAATGGTGGGACTTGGCTCATGGGATGAACAGCCAGAGATGTTCAGAATGTTGAATGAACGGTTACTGCTGCTCTTGTCTGTTTTCTCTGCAGGAACAGCAGCGAGCTGCAGGATTGAAAGGGTTAGTTGGGAATGAAAGGCCTCATTGATGCAGACTCTGTTTGCCAGAATTAGTCTAAATGAGATAAAAAAGTGAGCTGGGGGAGAGCCGCTGTGGCCTCCTGTGCTGACGTGAGTGTTGGATAACAGCAGACTGGCAAAATAAGATACACGGCTCCTCAATAAACCTTTCCAAACACAAACTCGTCTTTGTAATTGCGACTTGTTCAAGTTTTGCAAGAAAGCGAGAGCTGCTGATGGACTGAGAGGACCGTCTGCTCCCACAGAGATCCAGGAAATACTCAGATTTACCTTGAAGAAAGAGTCTAGCTCTATCCTCCTCATTATGACGAAAGAATCTTATCTGAGAGCTGCTGGTGGAGACGTCTGCACATTTGTGCTTCTCATCATGTAATCTCACTAATTCTTCTGTGGAAAACTGTGCATTTTGAAAAGTTTCACACTCAGAGGTCTGCGTCAGAAATCTGTGAAAATATAAATGATATTTTGTGACATTAGTTTTTTTTAAATACACTTTTATTAAACTGAACTGAATTATTTTGGGTTTGTATTATTAGATTCTATTAATCTCAGAAGACTGTATTTGTTTGTGTGATTTTTTTGTTGCATCTCCAGGAAATGAAGGTTTACTAAACTGAATTTTAATGAATGAAAGGAATTCGGTTGGATTGAATGATAATGGTAGAAACAATGGTTGGACCGTTTTTACATCCTACATAATCAAATGAACCTGTTGATGCAGAAACTGTCAGCAGCATGATGTTTACAGAGTGTTTGTTGTGCATGTACTGACATGTAAAAAAATGAGATGAATAAAGTGACACTAATCAAACGATGACTTCTGATGGAAAAAGCTGTACTTGAGGTGAAGCACATAAAACATGCAGAACTTTGAATCCCCTCTCTAAAGACCTTCAAGCTAAAACATCTTTGGAGTTCGAGCCGCCCATACATGGAGTTGCTCATTTCCTTTCCGTCTCTCCTCCTGTGTGTCCTGACCTGAAAAGAAGCTGCTTTGAAGATAGGAAACTATGACCACCGGAGTTAACAATCAATAATTAAATCCAGCTGATTAATAAACTATTCCAAGTAAGGGAATGCATTTAAATGAACCAGCAACTCTGGTTCTTGTCATTAAGCACACATGAATGGTTCAGAGGAGTCCTATAATCTCTCGAAAACTTCCGGTGATCCAGATTTTGTATTTGTGACCATGAAATGGTTTGCTCTCTAGGCTTTACACTTCCTGTTCATTCATTCATTTTCCAAACCGCTTTATCCCTTTCGGGGTCACAGGGTTGCCGGAGCCTAACCCGGCTACTCATGGGCGAAGGCGGGGGACACCCTTGGACTGGTCGCCATTCTGTCGCAGGGCCACAATCACACACTCAATTTAAGTGAAGAACTGCATGGACAATTTAGAGTAACCAATTAACCTATTATTAACCTGTGAAGCATGTTTTTGGATGGTGGGAGGAAGCTGGAGTCCTTGGAGAAAACCCACGCATGCACGGGGAGAACATGCAAACTCCACACAGAAAGGTCCTCCATTGGTGACACTGTTTCAAGTCCCCCAGCCAGGACTTGAACCGGGAACCTTCTTGCTGTGAGGCAAGAATGCTAACCACTGCGCCACCGTGCAGCGTGTTGCAAATTTATTAAAATTAAAACTTCTTAACCATAACTACACAAAAATCTGTCTGATGTTAGTAGAGCTTTTACTGTGAAAGATGCAGCAGCAATGATGGATTCCAAAAGGTTCAAAAGACAAACTCAAACAGAACAACATCTCTGACAAAATGTTTCAGGAACTAATTTTTAAAATGTACATTTTCACAATCAAAACAACAAAAAATTTACAAACTAGTTTCTTCCTGTGATGCAACTTTGAATGGAAGCCGTATAAAATGAAGTGTGTTTTAAACATGAAAATCTGTCTTTTCTGTGTTTGGATCAGAAACTCCAGCTTGTCTCTGGAGTCCAGGCAGCTTTCCAACCCAACATTTGAAGTCTCCAAATGGACCTCAGTCACCAAATGTTCTTCAGGATCAGGAAAAAGACAATTTCTTCCCCGGAATCTGTTCGTGTCTAAGAAAAAGTTTCTAAACTACTGGGGAAAAAAGGTCCCACACAGTGAAGCATCATGGGTATGTCTGAGTGATGCTGCAGAACTACCAAAATATTTCCTGGAGCTGATGGTGTTTCAATCAGTGGATCAATGTTACGTCTAAGTGAGAATAAATTAAACTTTCATTTTTTTTACTAAAAATAAAAAAATAATTTGATTTGTTTTATACCCAATGGCGGGACGTTCCTGTACCTGTGACGGAGGCTCCTTCCAGCCCAGCAGCGGCCCAATGGAGATGACGAAGGACAGAATCCAGACGCCCAGCATGGCCAGAAGTGCACGCCTCCTGGTGACAATCATGGGGTACTGCAGTGGATAACGAACGCCAATGTAGCGGTCGATGGAGATGGCGCACAGAGACATGATGGACGCCGTGCAGCACAGCACGTCCACCGCTGCCCAGATGTCGCAGAAGATACGACCAAAAACCCAGTAATCCAGAACCTGCAGAAAAATGATTAGCAATAAAGGCACGTTCTGGTGAAAATTGTGTTTTTTGGTGTTTTTAACATGCCTTTTGTGGCATTTTTCTGACAAGGAAAACATACATTGGGCACGGAAAGTATTCAGACCCCCTTAAATTTTTCACTTTTTGTTATATTGCAGCCATTTGCTAAAAATCATTTAAGTTCGTTTTTTCCTCATTAATGTACACACAGCACCCCATATTGACAAAAAAAACAGAATTTTTGCAGATTTATTAACAAAGAAAAACTGAAATATCACATGGTTCTAAGTATTCAGACCCTTTGCTCAGTATTTAGTAGCAGCACCTTTTGATCTAATACAGCCATGAGTCTTTTTGGGAAAGATGCAACAAGTTTTTCACTCCTGGATTTGGGAATCCTCTGTCATTCCTCCTTCAGATCCTCTCCAGTTCTGTCAGGTTGGATGGTAAACGTTGGTGAACAGCCATTTTCAGGTCTCTCCAGAGATGCTCAATTGGGTTTAAGTCAGGGCTCTGGCTGGGCCATTCAAGAACAGTCACAGAGTTGTTGTGAAGCCACTCCTTGGTTATTTTAGCTGTGTGTTTAGGGTCATTGTCTTGCTGGAAGGTGAACCTTCGGCCCAGTCTGAGGTCCTGAACACTCTGCAGAAGGTTTTTGTCCAGGACGTGGCTGCATTCATCTTTCCCTCCATTGCAACCAGTCGTCCTGTCCATGCAGCTGAAAAACACCCCCACAGCATGATACTGCCACCACCATGCTTCACTGTTGGGACTGTATCGGAGAGGTGATGAGCTGTGCCTGCTTTTCTCCACACATACCGCTTAGAATTAAGGCCAAAAACTTCTATCTTGGTCTTATCAGACCAGAGAATCTTATTTCTCACCATCTTGGAGTCCTTCAGGTGTTTTTTTTTTAGCAAACTCCATTCGGGCTTTCATGAGTCTTGCACTGAGGAGAGGCTTCCGTTGGGCCACTCTGCCTTAAAGCCCCGACTGGTGGAGGGCTGCAGTGATGGTTGACTTTCTTCAACTTTCTCCCGACTGCATCTCTGGAGCTCAGCCACAGTGATCTTTGGGTTCTTCTTTACCTCTCTCACCAAGGCTCTTCTCCCCCGATAGCTCAGTTTGGCCGGACGACCAGCTCTAGGACAGGTTCTGATTGTCCCTTCCATTTAAGAATTATGGAGGCCACTGTGCTCTTAGGAGCCAGATCTGTGCCTTGTTACAATTCTGTCTCTGAGCTCTTCAGGCAGTTCCTTTGACCCCATGATTCTCATTTGCTCTGACATGCACTGTGAGCTGTAAGGTCTTATATACTCAGGTGTGTGTCTTTCCTAATCAAGTCCAATCAGTAGAATCAAAAACAGCTGGACTCAAATGAAGGTGTAGAACCATCTCAAGGATGGTCAGAAGAAATAGACAGCACCTGAGTTAAATATATGAGTGTCACAGCAAAGGGTCTGAATACTTAGGACCATGAGATATTTCCGCTTTTCTTTTTTAATAGATCTGCAAAAACTGTAAAAAAAATATATATGTTTTTATCAATATGGGGTGCTGTGTGTGCATTAATGAGGAAAAAAAATGAACTTAAATCATTTTAGCACATGGCTGCAATATAACAAAGAGTGAAAAATTTAAGGGGGTCTTACTTTCCGTACCCACTGTATATACCAAATGATGTCCTATAGATTAGCAGCAGTAGAAAGTAAGGAAAATAAAATGTCTCACCAATGTAGACTTAATGTTTAAGCAGAAAAAAAAGTCATTTTTTTTGTTAATTCTTATACTTTATACTTAAGTATAAAGTGTAAAGTACAAGGCGGTGAGAATCTAGTTGTGAGTCGTGACCATGGGGAAATGTAAATATAACAAGACGTAAAAGCAGAAAGCGTGTTATCGGAGGTGGTTAAAACCGATCACGGCAAAGTTATTTTTTACTTGTCCTGTCCACCATACCGTGGGTTCAACGGATGGATGGGGTAGGGGACAGAAGATCAGCAGTCCCACCTTCCTTGTGTAATGTATTTGTGTGTGTGTGTGTGTGTGTGTGTTAGGGTGTGTTTGTTGAGATTTAAAGGGTGTGTGTAATAAAAGGTGCAGTTAAAACTGGCGAGCAGGGCACTGAGAGGACATCTCCTGATTGTTCCTAGTGATGTCCAATCACCATCTCACCAATGGGCCCTAAATGTCTACGGTGCAGTTAAAATTGGAGGGTAGGGCACTTTAAGGAGCACTTAAAACCGAGAGAAGAGGGCGGAAACTATGCAGAAACCACGGGAGGGGGGACCATTGCAAAGTGGCTCTGCCCCTGAGGTGCATCGCAAACTGACCCCCGAGGGTGAAAAAACCGTCCCCCCGCCCCTTGCAGCATTGGGCCTTAGTCTCCCCAGGGCAGGGGCTCCATCGCATGAAAGGCGACCCCCCAGGCCCCACACCCCCAGCCCTAAACAAAGAGAAAGGGAGCCTAGAGGGGGCCAGTCCCAGGGGCAAGCCCCAGCCCCCGCCCCCAAGCGCCGCCCCTGTAGATCTCTTGTCAGGCACTGGCGAGATCAAGGCAGCCCAACCAGCTGCCAAGCCACCAGGGTCCCATACCAGTGATGGACACCCATCCCCCCTCCCATCTGGCCCGCTCCCCCAGACCCAACCATGGTAGGCATCGCCTGGAGCAAACGCGGGCCCCAAGGGGGTTGTCCCCACCCCGTCCCAGGGCCAGAGAAGAAGTGATCCCAGCCCCCAGATGCAGACAAGCAGCCCATCTGGGGCAGACGGACCCCCAGGGTCGGGGCCCCATGACAGCCGCTCCAATGCAAGCAAAAAGCCCCCCCACTCCCGCCAAGCCAGACCCCCACCCAATTGCGCTACCCCCCAACCAACTGAGCCAAGGAGGGCACCAGGGCACCAAGGAGGCCCTGGCCCCGCACCAAAACCCCAGCAGATAGTCAAGGCGTGGTGACACCCAAGAACCCCGCCCCCTAAGTCACGGTCGGCAAACGTTTTTGAGGCGTATTGCATGTAGTACCTTGCAAAAGATTGTTCCTGTCCAGGGGTGTCTCCTGCCTTTGCCCATTAATGAGGAAAAAAATGAACTTCAAATATTTTAGCAAATGGTTGCAATATAACAAAGAGTGAAAATTTTAAGGGGGTATGAATACATTCTTTACCCACTCCATTTAAGAGAGTGGTTTTTGATTGGCATCTGGATGGACACAATAAAACCTCTAATTTGCTATTTCAGACGTGGGCAGAGCTAAATCTGCTCAATGTGGCCGTCTTACTTCAGGCTTTATTTTCTCTGTATGGAATCTTTAGCTGTGGTTCTTTCCCACCTTTAACCTCCGTAACATTTTTACCTGCTGTGATGTGTTCCATACTAGCCCCCACCTTAACCATGGGTGCTCAAGTCAAAGAACAAATGAACTATCATGGTGGAGTGTTCATGGGAAATGTTGTTACTGCTCTTAAAACTAAAACACAAAAAAAACATGCTTAATGGAAATAAGCTGACTAAAGCAAGCATGTTTTTGCTCACCAAACTATCAACAGTGAGAGTAACACATGGGGGGGGGGGGGGCAGAGTTTTTAAACCACCCGTCTACTAAAAGGAATCTGTGATTATTATCCTGCTCTCAATCATGATCTGGGGGAAAATGTACCTGAATCTAACTGTGCTGTGTTCTTCACAGAACTGACAAAGCAGCGCAGAGATTCAGATTAGATTTTATCATCATGATGTCAGTGACTCACTGATCTGCGTGCAGAATTTTGTTAAATTCTTTATTGGCAGTATAAATAAAGTTGGCGTAAAATGGTGTAAACTTGTATAGTGCTTTTCTAACTTTTCTGAAGGCCCAAAGTGCTTTATAGTCAGTTCCATTCACACACACATTCACACACTGATGGTGGCTCGGCTGCCAAACACTGGTGCCCACAACAGACGCAAGTTGTGGGTCAGAAGATGAACTCACACCATTGACTGTGTTAGAAAACTGGACTGATGGACTCCTTCCCCTGACATTCCAAACATTAAGTACCTGCTGGCTCCAAGAAGACAACATCCCATAGACTTCTATTAAGAAATAAACAGTGATTACTGTCATTCTACTGGTCAGAAAAACCATTCCGGCTCTGATACCTTTTTTAACTTGTTCTTGATAAACCTTTTTTCATAATATTTTTTTATCGCTAGTTATTCAAGTTATAAACTGACCAATCAGAGGCCTCAATAAAAGTAGATGGTCTCATGTCCAACCCTTGAAACGTTTGACAAATTCTCCTGAGCTGCATTCAAGTGGTTATGATGTGAACTTCCAACAAATCACTCCTGATTGGTTCCCATCCAATTTCTGGTTCCAAAATGGCAGCGTCCATATTGTGAAAAAATGGAAACTGAATTGACTTCATTTTGTTGAAGCCAATAGTAAGTCATTTTCGAAGGGTGACGTCACACTCACTCAGTCCAGTTCTCAATTACAATAAATGGCTAACAGATACAAACACGCAACAATGAAAAAAACAACAGAACTTGATGCTAACAAGCTCGGCGTCTTTTTAGATCCACAGACTTTTTATCAAAACCATCCAGCAGCACATTTAGAGAAAATATCCGCTGTTCTGAGCACTCTGGTGTGAAGTTTGTGTCGCTCTTCCTCCTCTGGAGCAGCTTACACAAACTCACCTTCCTTTCTCCACTAGCAGCAGTTTCAAGGCAGAACCAATCAACATCTCCACAAAACAGAAGCTCTCATGCAGCTGCATTCAAAGCACAGCTTCCGTCTTTGATCCAAACTGAAGCTGAAATGAAGGCTACGGTGATTCTGATTCTGGGTGATGTAAATGTGTGGATGCAGAGTTTGATCTGATCCCTCCATTCGTCCTCTGTCTTTCAGTGTTCCTGCTGGCAGACGCTTTGTTTTGAAAGTCATTTCAGGGAGAGAAGAAAACTTAGCACTTTTAAACTATGTTGTTGTAAACATACAACTTTTTAACAAAATAATTGTTGGCTTTTACCTAAGCTGGCATTCATAGCTCAGAGAAAGAAAGTCTGAGCTGGTTGATCAAACTACCTGTTGAAAAAATATACATGCATGTAGAAAACCAATCATGGGATTTATTAAAAATTCTAATCTGTTTTTACAATTAATAAGTAAAAGTGTTTTCAATTGATGGTGAATTGTTTAATATTGTTCTTCTGTAACAAGCTAAGAAGATCTTTTGTATGTGACGTCACAAAAGAGTGATAAAGAAAAGCAATGAGGAACAATAAACACACCTCCCATTTATAACAAAAGAAAATAAGTCAGTCAATATTATTGATTTCAAGGTACTGTGGAAGAAATGTGAGAAAAAAGTATGTTACATTTAAAAAAGAATCAGATTTATGTCTGGAAAAACTTAAATTTCTGGAAAATGTTGTTAAGTTTAGAATGTAAAGAAAATTGCCACAAACATACACTGATAATGAGGAAAGGAACTAATATAAAAACTAAAGAAAAACCATTAAAATGTAATTAGGAAATACATCAAATTTAATCAATGTAAGTTTTTCAACTTTCTGAATATTCTTTTAAATGTAAAATCAAAACAAAAATGAAGCAAATTAAAAAAAAATCTTTCTTTGGACCAAATCCTGAAAAAATTCTATTAAACTTCAGGATAAACAGGAACAGGACATTCTGAGGATTATGAGCAAAGTAATGTCATTAATCTTTTCAAAATGTCAGCGAAGCAGGAATGGTAAACCTTCGACAGTGATGGAATAGAAATAGTTCTTTCACAAAGTATGTTGACACACCTCTCAGTTCTACTTTCTTCTCTTCAAATTTCCCGGAGAGATAAAAACCAGCAAAGACTCTTCCTTTGACATAAACATGACTCTCCTTAAAGACTTTCTCATTTCCTCAAAGTCAAAGATGTGACAAGATCGGATTTATTGAAATGAATTATTGAAAGAGACAATCTGTAGAAGTAAATCTCCTTCTGATGAAAGTTAAAGGCAAATCTGATTAGAAAGAGTGACCTAAAGCTATGGACATTTTTCATGGAGAATCTTTACCATCTAAATTACAAACATGTGAAATTAAAGGTCTGCAAACATACTGGTTCAGACACGAGAAAGCAGAATGTTTGTGTTTGCTGTTTTCTGATGAAGTTGTGCTTCATTTGTATTTATTTCTGAACACCAGGTTTCAGTTTGAATCTTCCTGTCTGCAGAAGTCTGTGGTCTTTGGCTATTTTTTTTAGTCATCTGCTTTGTCACCTTCTTATTGTCCTTTGTTTGATGTTTTGTCACAATCTTCATTTTTCAGTGATGTTTGGGTTCATTTTCTCTCTATTCCTTAGGTTCGGGGTGCTGTCATACCAATCTCCTGATGTGTCCAGAGTTCCACAAGGCTCACTGTTAGGCCCTTCACTTATTATTTTGCAGTTTCACAAATTTTCAGCGAGTTATTTTAGCCTACGCCCATATATGTTTGCTCTGAAATGGATTGAAATACTTGAAAAATAGTGAAAAAAGAAACGTCCCATTTAAAAAAAGAGAGACTGAAGTCATCATCCATTCAAATGTTAATGAAACAAAATGTACATTTTTTGCAAACTTAAAGGAGGACCATCACCATCCAACAAAAAAAATCCCATTTAACCACGACTAGTACTAGCTAAGATCATGCCATTATTCTGTCGATTCATTCATGAATCAAATCATTCATTTGCTATATAAAAATAATTTTGAATTTCCCCTGACAATCATGGAAGCCGCCATTTTCCTGCAATTTTGCCAAATGACACATGCAGCTCCTCTTGCAACAGGAATTGGAGTAGCCGATGGCGTAGCACACATACGTCAGTCGCACAGCAGCGTGGACTGTTCACGCTTTACTGTGTACGATCAACGAGGATTGCTACTGGTTGTGTTGGACTAGAAAGGTAATTGTTTATTTTAGAGTATTGTCAGCCTTATTTGACATCAATTATGATTTAAGAGTGTTACCAGCAAGTATACCAAGCTGCTGTGGTAAGAACAATAATATGTTTTGAGCTTGTTTATGATGGTCCAAAGAAGGTCCAAGACGACTGTAACACATTTAAAGAGATAGCGATAACAGCTCATAATTGAGACTATCGTGCGCTCTAAGTAAACTGAAACACTTGTTGGAATTCTGGCGGTTTTTGTATTTTTCTCTTGGTTGGTGATGGATGATCTGAAGATTCTTACCCCGTTTTCTCTTTTTTCTTTTTTCTTCTCAACTCTCAGCAACAATGGCTCTGGTGACCGGTCGGCATTGGTCCACACATGCCGCATGAGCACCATTCAGTCTGTCCGATCCTCCAGGCATCATCATCACTTTGATCGTCACTTTCTTCTCCCGATGGTCTTTCTTCTCCCTTTGAATATTCCGGTTCATACGTTTATGGTTGAACCCCAAACGCTTCTGTATCATATCAAAAACTCCTCTTCTTCTTTGAAAAACGCATCAATGACACACATTTACGCACTCTGACTGCTAGGTGTGCTGAACGCGAACATGGCGGCTTCCATGATTGTCGCAGGAAATTCAAAGTTATTTCCATATAGCAAATGTCACGAATAAATCGACAAAATAATGGTATGATCATAGCTAGTACTAGTCATGGTTAAATTTGATTTTTTTTTGTTGGATGGTGATAGTCCTCCTTTAAAGGAGAAACCTCCTCATGGTTATGTTGTGTTTAGAATGAATTACTATTGAAAATGAATCTAAAGTCAGGTTTTAAAAGGTCATCTCAGTCCAATAAAAAAAAAACACAAAACGATTTTATTTAACAGCATGTTGATGCTGCAGAAAATATACCCTAAACAGAGATCTGCAACAGGGAGAGGATGAGGGGGCAGCGTTGTTCCATGCTCAATGTAAACCTTGAACCATGAAGAAGACAGTGATTGTGGTGATGAAGAAAATTCACATACAGAGCACAATGTTTAACCTCGCCCATGTTGACGCACACCTCAGTCTGCACACTGCAGCAAGGAGTCATTGGCGAGCCCACTCCTGGGCCGGACAAGCGTCGAACCTCTGTGAGCAAGTAGGCAGCGCCGCAGTTTCCACAGACATGGACGGACAAGGAGCTTCAGCGCGGCAACCCCCACAAAAGTTCTACTTTTCACCAAAACAATGTTTACATGAGGTGTGTGTGAGGTGCCAGACAAAACATTAAAAACTTTAGTAAATTCCTGAGTAGGCCTGCTTGATATGAGTGAAATCTGTGATATGCGGTATCTGTGTTTGAAACTGCGATGACGGTATGACTTGCAATAAATGGACAAATAACAAAACAAAAATACTAATACATTTTCATTTCACTGTGACAGCTTTATTTAAATATTTTTTTTTGTTTTCGGGATGTTTTGTATAGGACCTGTGTGTGGAGAATGTCGCCTGTCCTGAAACCAAAGTATCTTCAAATAACCGACATTTGGGGTGAAGCAGATAACAAAACTCACGGTTGAAATCATGTAAAGGTTTTAGAGTCACGGTTTGGGTCATTTTTCATATCAGTAAAAAGAGGAAAATAAGGAAAACATCAAAAATGTGCTCATTGAGGCTTATTTATAAAAATAAAAAATTAATAAAATCTTTTATGTCATGAAATTCCTATATCAAAAAGTACTAAATATGTTCATATTTAAAAAAGTGCATCATTGGACACTGCATCTTTAAAATAAATAAGATGGATGGATGGATAGAAATGTACAACTTTCAATTCTTCAGTGTCCCCTGAAGCTGCAATAACCCCTCCTTTAGTCCCACCCCATCATTGAGGACAAGCAGCAGCCGGGGTTTTTTTCCACAGGACAAAGACATACCACAAAAATCTTTGGAAAGTCTCAAAAACCCAAACGTGGAAACATGTTTACCGATGCTTTTTTGTAGAACTCTGCAAAATAAATAAACCTGATCTCTCATCATCCACGTGTTATGAGTTAAACTCCTCCCACACGCAGCGGGATTGTCCGATTTTTTAGACTAAATATTAAAGACATAATTAAATATTTAATGAAACTTATTTATTTCAATGCAACATATATATATAAACATGTATTTATTGTTAGATTCATTTTTATGGATTGTACCAGTTGTTACTGTCTTCAAACTTTAACTTGCGATATATTATCTTTGTTACATTGGACTATACAGTTTTTCTCAGCTTCCTTGTTGTATTTCTCAAAACAGAATTAAACTTTGTACAACTTGTTAGTGCAACTTCCACAACATTTAGTAATTGGGTGTCACCAAATGGCACTTTCGTGATCATCTTAAACAATGGCCTATGCTTTTGGACACAAAGCAATTGATTAAGAAGAAATCTCTGCAAAATAATCTCTTTTGACTTGCTTTAGATCACTATTTACTTGTTTTTTCATGACTGTGAAATGAACTACACTTGTACAGGCTGAAAAGTTCTTTGTTCATAAAAGTAGTAATCTTCATTTCATTGCTTGTATCATTCCACACAAACATGTTGTCAAACATTTTGTACGTCTATTTATAAAATATTGTTATTGTGTTTCCATGAAAATGTCCATGAATAATTTTTCTCAGGTAAACCTCATTATACAATGATGATAAGGGGTTTGTGAAATATTGAGTTGAAACCAACAAAAGGTCTCTCCTTCACCGTCACTCACAGTTCAATCACATCAACCTCCACTTCACAAGTATGCTTATTGCAAACCCGGAGACAGGATTGGTTTGAAGTACAAACTGTATCTACAAAACTCAGCTTCACTGAAGAGGGGTGAGGACGGGTGGAGGAGAAGAGGCCAACCACATACAGATTGCTGATGAAATCATGGCAATGCTTGTGGATCATATGGTAAATGATGGCCTCACAATGGCTGTGGCTGGTCAAAGGGTGCAGCCAAATGTTGGGAGAACCAAAGAGAGTTAAGAGAACAGGTGAAGAACTTAGAGCCTTTCAGCATAAACTTGCTCTGCTCTATCCTAGTAATACAAGAGGCTTGCATTGTAGGGATTTAACCGGTATTGTTTGCCACGACATCAGTTTTTACCAGACCAATAATTTTCAGCCTTAACAGTGTTGTTTAATGGTGTCGGCATAGTGGTGCAATAGCTAGCTCAGACACGGCGGGAACTACTTTGTTTTCATGTCACTGTTCTCTCCTCTTAATCAATATTCCTCCCCTGACACGTGACAGCAAACCCATACGGATGGCAGAGCGGCCGTGAGCAAAAAGGTCCAAAGTGTAGTTGTATTTTTTTCAAAGATAGACAGTGCATCTCAGATGTAACAAAAACGTAGCTGTAAGGGCGGTAACACCAGTAATCGGTTTCAACAGGTGTGTATGCTAGTGGTACACACGTGGAGCATGTGACTTAAGTGTTGTTTATCAAAGATAAGTTCATGAAATGTAAATAAAAAAGAGGGGGCTACCAGCACTATAAAAAACAAATACCACATTATATTGTTACATACCGCTTCCAATAATGGACGGTCTCTAATAGATGCTGGTCTCCAATAAAAGCCGGGTCTAACAGGTGTTAGTTGTAATAGACGCCGGTCTCTAATAGTGGCCGGACTCCTTTAAGGCCCGATACCCCCCTCCCTACGCCCCACCCCCTGCCGGCGTGCTTCATACTGAGGCAGGCAGAGGGAGGGGGCTGGGTGTCTGTGGCATTCAGCCAGTGTAGCATGGCTCACAACATTTTTGCTCATTCCATTTTGTTGAAACCTTTGGAATATACCAAAGAACATTCTGGTAACATTCTGAACCACATTTTGGGATAAATCCTAAACATATCCAAGAATGGTGCAAGCAGATGGGTGAAGGAGCGAAGGAGCAAAGATGGCTGCAGAAAGAGGAGCAAACCGATTTCTTGGTGTTTATAGTGGAAAAATCCATTGTTCTCCTGAACTCCAACGCGATGGGAAAGCAGTCTGCTCGGGCCTCCTGAACTTTAGTTTCATCCACGCCTCAAAAAATGTACCCTCATTTTATTCTTCGGATTAATGCGGGACAGAAAGCGTCAAACTCCGTAAGAGAGAGAGGAAACACCGGGAAGCAGCCGTTCAGACACAGTGGAGAGAAGTTCTCGATAGCTTGTTGGAGATTCTAAATGTTTTCATGAACCCAAACATTGAGGCATGATCACTGATGTTTTTGTAGAGCTTTTCAAAATAAATCAACCTGATCTCTTAATATCATCCATGTCTTTTGTGCGTAGTAAATAAGATAAACACAGACATCGCTCCGTGTAGCTAACATGCTAAAAATATTAGCTGCTAGCTCCATGTAGCTAA
>BSAI01000201.1:1432877-1448150 GCA_036245035.1 Adrianichthys oophorus | reverse complement strand
AGCTCCATGTAGCTAACATGCTAAAAATATTAGCTGCTAGCTCCATGAAGCTAACAGGCTAAAAACATTAGCTGCTAGCTCCATGAAGCTAACAGGCTAAAAATATTAGCTGCTAGCTCCTTGTATCAATTCTGGGGTGAATCCTAAACTGCAGAGAGGCTGCAGAAAGAAAGAAAAGGAGCAAGTCTGGTTTCCTGGTGAGCAGAGAAAGCAGCAACAAATTAGAAGAACTGGTTTGAACATGGATTACTGAGCAAAGGGAAAGGTGCTCGTGTCCCCAGGAAAATGATCGGCATGAAAGCAAAACAGATTTTTGATACGGTGATTGATGTTCACAGCCAGTGTAAATCAGAACAGAATAAAATGTTCTCATCATTTCAATAAATCCTTAAATGTTCATCTGTTATTTTCTGCATTTTGTGATCAAATTTTACACAAAATGAACCCATTAGCTATCATCATTCTGTCTGTGATGGAATAAACGCTGTTCCCTAATAGACAGCGGTTTCTAATAAATGTCGGGTCGGCTGACATTTTTTTAAAATAAACGCCCCGGCTACTTTTGGAAGATGTACAATATATTTTTAACAGGTTGAAAGTTCATATTTTGCCTTAATAATAATAAATTACCCAATATACAATGTAAAATTTGTTAAAATACAACATTGTTCATTTTTATTTCTGCAGTAATTGTTCTTTGGAGTGAGGAGGCTTTTTGATTAACTCTGCATTTTGGTTCTTAACTGGAGCTGTGTTTATTTAGGTTGTTATCTTAAAGTGTTTGTTCTTAATAATTGATCCTTTTATTTTAGTGTTGCAAAGATCATGAAATAAATATATATATTTTTATATATATAAATATATATTTTTATGTGTTTTAATTTGTTCTAAAACAAAAGGTTTTAAGATTGTCATTTGTCTTCTCCCTCCTGGTTTTCACACAGAAAAGTATCAATAAGAATACCGATATGATGTTGGATCAATAAGCAGTATCAAGAAGAAAAGTAGCGTTGATAAAATCTTAATGATAACATCCCTACTGGGACGTGACCTTGTATCCATTTACATGTAGACTTACAATTTACTACATGCATAGCTCAGATTGGGTAATGCATTGTGTGTTGTAGTGTAATAGTAAAGAAAAGAATTTTATATTACAGTCCTGTCAAAATGTAGTACGTTTATTCTAGTTTTGAAATTGCCGTAGAAGGAATATAATGCCGTCTTCACTTTACATGACATTTGGTAGCATAATCCGTCTCAACAAAAACATGGTCAAACCTTTTGACTTGATGGTCCACAGATGCTGGGGTCATAACTTGTCATTTCGATGACACTTTCATTGACATGAATATTTGCTGAAGAAGATCAAATGATCACATTCTGATTAAGGGACTTGCTTTTGAAGAATCAACTTCCCATTTTGAGCTGCTGCAGTGCTTTTGAGCAATCGACTTTGCATTCTGAGAAAGAGACTCGCCTGTGCAGGTTACCTTGTTTTGCAGTTTGCAATAATAGTTTTGAGAAACACCTTAACAGTGGTGCAAACGCTTGTGCTGTTGTGAGAAAAGTGCCAAAGCCCCTGAAAAGAGGTCAATGTTTCTTAGCATGAAGTTAAAGCAGAACCTTCCTGAACGTTGCCATTTTCAGACATGTTTGGTGTTTGCAGGTTTCTTTGGAAATTGTGAGGAGGCAGAGCAAAGACTGATTCCGTCCTCTGTCAGGTAATGAAATAACGCGCTTTAATTGCATCCATGTGATAAAAGCAGAACATTTGATTCATGAGGCCAAAGACGCAACAAATGCTTCACATACTTCCCTCCGGAAACCACATTCCAACACATCTGTACTGTACTTCATTACAATCTGACTTGTTGTAAAAAGCAAAGTCCAGAACTTCAGCATCAAAGTGAACAAGTGACCGAGCTACTGTGGGAACGGTCCGACCATGTATAGATCGGGATCGAACAGTCACTGACCTCCAGGGTGGCGGACACCGGCAGCACGGTGGTGCTGAGCAGCAGGTCCGCGATGGCCAGGTTGATGATGAAGTAGTTGGTGGGGATGCGCAGGTGTCGGTTACAAACCACCGACAGGATGACCAGGATGTTCCCCGCGATGGCGAAGGCGATGAAGGAGGCCAGCAGCATGCCCACCGGCACCGCCCGGCTCAGGTCCAGCGGGGCGGCGGCGCGGGGGTCCCGCTGCTGGGAGGAACCGTCGGTCCGGTTGGAGGAGTTGGTGTCTGGCATGGGTGTCTGCGTGCCGGCGAACAGGTCCGGGAAAGAGCCGTTGTCCGTCCACAGACTCATGGTGAGAAGCGGAGAGGAGCGGTCAAGTTTTTACTCACTCAGTTTGAGCAGAAGCGGCCGCATGGCTGCGTTTCCTCCGCAGAAAGTCTCCGCTGAAGCGGCTGTCTTCATCCGTGTCCAAAACGCCTTTCTTTACTTTTTACACACGGTTCTGCGACAGAAACGCGACTTTTCTGCCTTCAAAAAGCCCCGGAGCGAGGCTCGTGCGCCAGGGGCGCGCGCGCAGCAGCAGCAGGTGGAGTGAGGGAGCCGCTCGGGCGTGCTCGGGTCCGTTCGGGGCGGTTCGGCGTCTCCCTGACAGGCCTCCTAACGGCTCCACTGAACCCCTCCCCGTGTTCAAAGTGCAGATTTAGGTGGAGGGGGCAGAACCGAGTCCTTTTATGGTCCAAGTGTTTCATGTGAGAAAGTTCCGAAAGCGGAGGGAGGATGGACGGACGGACGGACGGACAGACAGACAGATAGACAGATAGACAGATAGATAGACAGATAGATAGATTCATTTTGGAGGATACCATATACACCCAGCAGAGGGCGCTGTAAGTGAGCTGTTCCTGGAAGCAGCCATTTTAGCTTAACAAACCTTTGCTCCACCTGAATATACTTTATTCATTCATTCATTCATTTTCCAATCCGCTTTATCCCTTTCGGGGTCACGGGGTTGCCGGAGCCTAACCCGGCTACTCACGGGCGAAGGCAGGGGACACCCCTGGACTGGTCGCCAGTCTGTCGCAGGGGCCACAATCACACACCCATGCATATTCACATTCACACCTACGGACAATTTAGAATAACCAATTAACCCATGAAGCATGTTTTTGGACGGTGGGAGGAAGCCGGAGTACCCGGAGAAAACCCACGCATGCACGGGGAGAACATGCAAACTCCACACAGAAAGGTCCCCCAGCCAGGACTTGAACCGGGAACCTTCTTGCTGTGAGGCAGGAGCGCTAACCACTGCGCCACCGTGCAGCCCGAATATACTTTAATTATATAAATAGACTATAGATCTATTTTCAAAGTGTTCACATTGGTCTTTGGATTACAATTTTGCCGTTTTTAGCCTAAATCAAAACTGTCGTTTTCCAGAACATTTCTGCAGAGTGGCAGGACTTCATCAGAAACTCACCTCTGAGTTGTGGGCGAGACTGTTGATGCAGAGCAACCTTGAACCTCCTTTGCCCTCCTTGTGGCTGAAGCTCTCTTTTTTATGCATTCTCCCACTAGCTTACAGCCCCTCACACCCCCAACCTAACAATAGCGGGGCAGCAAAATGACGAGCAATAAGCAACTGGAGCTATCCAGCCGTACAGTTTTGAGCATTGACATCTAAACAATGGACAAACAGAGGTGATGTCACCCATAGAAAATGCCTTACCTCCAGCTCTCACGAAATGAAGCCGAATCCGTCTTCATTGCTTCCTGATGCGTGCGCCGACCTTTTGAATCTGCTCATCAGTGATTTGTCCGAGTTGGTCTGAGTCACGTTTTAGGGGAACTACAGTCACCAATCATGAGTGAGCTTTTTTAAAGTTCACACCCTTTCCACTGAAAGCGGTCTTGGGAGAAGCTGTCAAACATTTGAGATGGGGCCAAGGCCCAGTAGACGCATCAGAATGCAGCGAAGCAGGGAGCTCTTGACCTGCCCAGCGTATTTTAAACGCCACAAATACTATCTTTTTGAAATGATATTCTTCATCTGCTCCTGATTCACCTCAATTTCAACAGAGAAATACTCAGATGTGTAATTTAAGCTTGAGTGCATACATGTTCTCCATGATCAGAAGAATGCTACAAGAACATGTTAAAAATGCCCAAAACACTGGAATGGGTCTTTGAAGCAAATGTTCCATTTTCAGTTTTGCAGCATGAAGGGTCTCAAACACTAGTCCCATGAAATGCCTTAAACATGTTTTAATGACAGAGCGATTAGTCTAATGGTCTGATGTGCATTCTATCACCTTTTTTATTGAACTTTCTGTGTCACCAAAAGTCAAAGCTTGTAACTTCAACAAGCCTTTACTACTTTTAGATCCACCTAGCTGAAATGCCTTTAAAAACATCCTAGAAACTTGGAAAAAAAAAAAGTGTTTACATCATTTTTGCTTCGTGAATCGTTGAGCTTGATTCGTGAGTCGAATTGGATCGCCACCAAAGTAACGATCCACAGCCCTATTGCTAGGTGTACAACTAAAAACAATGGGATACTAAAAGTTCTGGAGATCTGGCAACACACCTTTTGTTTTCATTTTTTTTCTCTTTACTCCTCTCAACATTCAGCTGACGATGTGGCAGAGGTAACTCAACCCCTCCCACAGACATCTGAATCAGACTCCTACATAGAGTACTGAAATTAAACTCGATTGCAGGCAGAAGACAGATAAATTCACTGCTCGCTTTACTTGGTTGATTTGTCATATTGCACTCTTGGAATTAACCTTATTATATTCAAACAAGTACATTTATGTCAAACATACAAATCAAAACAACAAACTTACTTGTTTTCATAGTTAAAGTTATAATGGGTGTGTCCGACAATAGGCAGTGAAAGCCTTACATCCAGTGTGTGTGGGCCTTCACTGCTTCATAAAACCCTGTTTTGAGAGGACGGTTGCTCAACAATCTTTCAGCCACCGTTGCCATGGCACCGTGATTGTCATGGTATTGACTGATCAAAATGGAAATCATCCCAAACCTTCGTCAGACACTGCGACGTGATTGATAGATAAAATAAATGTTGCTTTGACAAGAGAAGCTTAAAACTGAAGCATTGCTCATTTTTCATTGTAGTTTAACGATCAGTTTTTACCATAAAAAGATTACTTTGACATAAATGTGTGGACTCAGGGATGACTCAAAGGCCTTAAACGCTGCAGCTGTGATTGATTGGTTTGAAGCTGAATTTGTGACCACTGAGCAAAAATAAAAATAAAATGCCCCGTGTTGCATTTATATCAGGTGTGACTCGGCCAGATTCCAAAATCTGTGTTAGCTTTGTAACCAACAAAAGAGTCAACTAAGAGGACAAAGTCAGGTTAAGCACAGGGAGGCCAAAACAGAGCCAGCTTTTTGTCTGTTTTCTGTTTGGCATGCAGCTACTTTAAAGTTAAATGATTCGAATCCTGATCATGGATTCAAGCTCAGCAAGTTATGTTTCACAAATAGGTATTCAGGTAAACAGACAGCAGAATCTAACTTCTTTTAAACCATCAGTCCTAAACGGTTTAACAAAGAGTGAACAAAACGGATGGTGGATCTTTTCTTCTCTCAAATGATTGTTGTGAACACCTCACTTCCAGTTAGGATCTGCTGCTGTAAGGCCTCCTGTCATTTGTAGACAGTTTAATTGATGGACACCTCAATTGATTTACCACAAACAGCAGAATCAAATGTTTTGCTTTATAAATATGAAGTCTTGTGATCTATGATCTAATACAGAGGAAAGAACTCTCCTCTCTGTGAAATGTTCACCCTGTTTTGTTTCGGTTTGAGCATTTACCTGGAACAAACTGACCTGAAGCAGAAGCAAATGCTTTGGATTCAGTCAGAGGGCATGAACGTTCCTGACTGAAGTGATGGAACCATGTTTTGTTTAGATGAAGCTGGTCTTCATAGAGCAGAGTTCTTCCATCAGTGCATGACCCGATTCCAGAGTCTTTGGAGATCTTTAGCTCCCGTGTTGGAAGTTCTTTGAATTACTGAACGATAACTCTTGACCATTTAATTCCAGCAGATTTTGAAGCAGAGAAAAGTGCCTTTGGATGGATCTACAACACTTTATGTGAAGTGTTGCAAATCATTGCAAAGCTGCTTTTCTGTGCGGCAGGATCCACTGGAATAATAATACTATAAATAATATGCGTTATGCGAACATAATTGCATCAATGTTCAATCAGTCGCAGTTTTCAAAGAGTGTGTATTATTTAGATGGCACCAGTGTCATCTCCAATGAAATTGTGTTTTTAACATTTTCTTGTTGCATTTTTCTCATGATGGAGGACATAAAACACAGGATTTTTGCTAAAAAATGTATAATCACAATCAGAAAGACCACTGGGAACACTTTTACAATAGAATAATACAGTAGGAGTGGGACTTAAAGGGTTAAATGTTTATTCTCTGCCACACAATATCTGGGACACTCATCAGGAAGAGAGCGGGGACTCCTCCTATAACCTTCGCCAAATTCTTCTTGTTTTAGTGATATCACTGATATGAATGCAGAACTTCAGCAAACCACTGAAACCACTAAGGTGTTGGTGTTCATTTAATCAAGATTGCATTTTCGGAGACAAACAAAACTTAAGTACTTACTGAGAGAAAATGAAATAGTCGAACCACGGTTTGGTGAAACACCGTTTTTGCTGTACCTTCTTGACTTCTCTCTTTTATGTTTTGGTGAACTGGAAAAAGTTTGGTATGGTCCTGTGTCCGCATCGAATGCGAACACAGAAAATGTCATTTCAGGGACACATTTTGACTCTTTATTTCAGATTGTAGTCTGAAGACCTGAGCTTAGCATTTATAGACTCATTTAATGTTCTTTAGACTCTCGTGGTGTTTGCACTTTGTTGAAAGGACATGTGGTTGCAAACTTTAAATGAATAATTGAGTAACTTTAATTGGCTGCACATTAAAGTAATTGGAAACCATAGAGTGCAGTTGAAGTCAATCTCAGAGGGTCATTTATAGTAACCTGAGATTTTGTTATGTAAAAGCAGCTGAGGAGTCATTTATGGAAAATGAATTGAACAGATTGTCAGCTGGTGGTTTCAGGAACCATCTGTCCATCACAGTCTCCAGAGAGGATCTCTGAAATCACAAGGAAGCACACCCAGCTGAGAAAAAGCTCTACTTTTAATGGAGACAGGTGTTCTTAAGGTTGGAGATGCAGAGCAGTTTGTGGGATCATTTCAACAAAATGATTTCCAGATCAGCTGCCCAAGTGGCAGAAATGACTTTCTTCTATAAGTCTAATGGTTTACATCTACAGGTTCAATAAACACCTTCCAAATCCAAATATGTCAGCGAAATAATTAAAGTTAAACAATTCTACATGTTAATTATTGAAACCACAGTGTAGTTACCAAATCAGAGAAAGTCTGCGACTGTCAGTAGTCCAGGATGCAATGCTCTCGCTTTTCTGCAGCTACTATAATGGTTTGTTTTCATTCCATTTTGTCCCATTTTCTTGTCAAAAAATGACTTCTAAGACGTGACAGAAAAATGTCGCTCCTTTCACAGCAATGATGATGGACAACAAAGCCCCATGAATTTGTGGATTATGCAGCGTTACACAGACTAATACTGCAGACAGAAGGACAAAGTTGTTGTGTTGTATTTTCACAGATGATTGAAGAGCAGCGTTTAAGAGGACAGAGCTAAACACGAGAACGTGTGCTGCTCTGCAGAAAGCATTATTGATTATCTCTTTATCTCTTTAATGTCTCTGATCATGCAGCTCAATGACACGCGTGCACAACACTGCAGTCACTTTTGAAAGCATGTTTTGAAGGTTTGTGTTAATGTATCAAACATATGAATGCTAAACAGGATCATTGCTGTTCTAACTGTGTTTTCCTTTGTAGAGAGGAAAACACAGTTTGCTCAGCTAACAGTTGCAGCTCAAAATAACATGAAAAGGGAAATCAGAAAATCAGGTCATTAACTGTCAGTAAGGTTTAATCAAACATGTAATAACAGAACATGCTTAGAGCATCAGCTGTTCCTGCAGCATCTCTCACACCTCGCCCTTTTATCTGACTCTTTTATGCTGCTCCGTTTCCTATGATTGTCCTCTGAGACCTCCTCAGGGTCGGAGACAGAAATCAAGATGACAATGAATTTCACCCAAGTCAGAAAAAAAACTTCCTACCTTAGGTAACCACCAGAGGCAACTTACACAAATACATCTACCAATTTACTGAACGAGTGCCCCAACACTGAGCTGTTGGAATGAACCGCCATTTACGGGTTCGTTTGAGCCCAGAGTCTGGCTGGTTTTTCTGCTGTGCTCAGAGATGACCACGTTTCCAGGGAGATCCAGAGCACGATGCAGACGACTCTGGTGCCGCACTGATTCTGTGATTGCTAAATGCGTTGATTGTCCAAAGCTATGATGTTAGTTTACATAACAGCAATTTGATGTAAAACCAAAACCAAACTACAAATAACATCATACTCTGAAGATCGACTAGAATCAAAAATGTAAATAAAACTTTAACTTTAACTCGAGCATTTTTCAGTAAACCAATGAAAAATGGAAATCCTCAATACAAGCTTCTTTAAGCAAAGCAAATACTAAATAAAAACGTTTCAAACGTATTTCCCTTGTAATGGCCTTCCACGTTCTCATTTGTCACCCTTCTAAAGTCTTCTGGCCCCCCCCGCACGCAATGATTGTAAAGCAGCTATAAAACAATACATCACCATACACTTACGTGCTCTTGGTTTTTGGTACTTTCCACTGATCTTACTCATAGAGGCACCAAGTTGGTGTGTTGTCAGAGTTTATATTTCATACAATAGAATAATCAGATTTTCAAAGTTGTGATTGAAATAAAGTAAAACTTTTTTCTTTACAAACGTTTCCCTTTCTTTTTTTGGTTCTGATCTTTTCTCTGATGATCTCAGCTGTGTTTTTGGGTCGATGTAGACTCAAAGGCAGGTTTGTCCACCAGCAGAGTGGAGAGGTCACTTTCCTGCTGGAGGCTCCATAAATCTGCAATAATAAATAAATCTGCTGATTCTGACGCATTACTGTCCAAAGGCAGAGCTGATTCAATGGATGGGTCAGAGGCGTCACAGGGTGTGTGCTGGATTATTACCACTGGTAATTACCCTGGAGGAGCAAACATTGTGTGCATCTGTTTGCATGTGCTTTTGTGTGTTTTTGTATGATTGTGTAGTTTTGCCTTTTTTTCATTTGTGTGTTTGCGCAAGATTTGATCCTGAAGCAAAACCACTTTCAGTCAAGGTCGCCCACTTTGAGGTGATGTAAGCAGCCTGCTGGGAGCGCAGTCTATTTTCAGGTCAGTCAGTAATGTGAGGCATGCTACAGGCCGTGCAGCAACAATAACTTTTTGTCGAGAAGTTGTGCAGCCGTGCCGGCAGCCAATCAGAGTGCAGATCAACAGGTGAAAGGTTTACATCACAGCAGCAGGCTCTGGTTTCCTCAAAGCTTGCCTCCATCACACATTACGCACTGCGGTTCGGGTTTACTCAATGAATGTGCAACTGTCATGTGATCCTGATCCTCAGACAGGGAATCAGAAGGAGGTGAGGTGGCGTATCACAGCTCTACACTCATGCAAACTCCTTAAATCAGCTGATGACAGACTGATGGCAACGACCGGGAGGGCGGGAGCTCAGAGCAGACCGAACACCTCATCGAGGTCCCCCAAGCCGAAGCTTGCTGATGTCTACATGATACTTATGACTCATTTAGCTGTTGTTAGTGATTCTTAATTCATGAATGATGAAAGGAAATCTTTCTGCAGGTCACCGACAGAGCAAGAAGATGAAAGGCAATGAAAGAGGCTCAGAACATGGCATGTTACTTATCGACCTGACACACAGGCACACCAAAAAGAGCCTTTCAGAAAAAGAAAACATCTTCATGATATGGTGCTTTCATGATCCTAAGAATATCCTGAATACTAAAAACAGAGGGTTTCATAACAGGGCAAAGTTGAAATTATATAAAGTGTGAAGAGTTATAGTAGTTTAAAGAGCATGTAATGTTGTTGTTGCCTGCGACAGCTCCGATGTTGAAAGATTAAAACCACTGCGATGGACTGGTGAACTGGCAACCCAATAACCCCGAGCATTTGACTGCATCAGAGAACTTGACTGAGCGAGTGTGATGTCACCCAAAGAATATGGTTTTCTTTTGCTTTAACCAAATGAAGTCGATTCAGTTGACATTTTGTCATGATAAAGACACTGCCTTGTTGGAGCCAGACAACGTCAGTAAACAGTGATTGGTCTGAGTCAGTCTGAATCAACTTTTCCCATGGCAACCATTCTCTCACCATCAGGAGTGAGCTTGTTGGAAGGCCACAGCCCTTTCACTGAAAGCAGGCTCAGGAGAATCTGTCGATGAATGGGGCCAGTGAGCACCACCTACTTTTTTTGAGACATCTGATTGGCCAGTTCATACATTGAATAATGTGTTTGCATTTGTTTTTTATGTTGGACTGGAGGGAAAAGAAGAAGAGAGTGGGAGGTTAGAGATGGTGGATACTGGTACAAAAGAAAGGGGAGAAAAGATAAGGAAAGGGGGAGTGGGGTCGGTGGTAAGGAAGTAGGGGAGGGGGTAGAATCACAAATCAACAACTCCCGAATGTTTATCATCGATACTGTCAAGTGTTGTAAATGTACCTGTTGGCTCCAAAGATCTTTACACCCAAACATGTGATACAGCTACAGCTCACATGCACATATTATGCATACAAACAAACATGTCAAGCATCACACATGCGATTTGTGTAAAGGTGAGCTAACGTCTGTGTTCAAGTGACTGCTAATGTTTTACTGCGGTGTGTGACGGAATGTAAAAAGAGGGAGAGTGCCTGTTCACCCCCACACAAAGACCTCCGCCAAAGGTGAGACTGCAGTTGTAGCTGTTGCCCCACCTGCGTAATATAGCAGACAGAGGAAATCTGCCCACCGGGGAATTATTTCAGACACCCAGACCAGGGCCAGCAGGACCGCCACAGGCCCTCCCCATACCGGAGAGCAGGGGGGCACAGGAGCACGGACTGCAAGTTCCAGCCCAGCCAGAAGAAAAGCCCTCCCACTGTGCCAGGGCGAGAGGGCTATTCCCAGCATGGGGCCCTACCCCTCAAGCAGCCACCACCATCCCTGAGTTCTGAGAATCCCACCACACCAATCCCAGGCACGAGCCAGAGCTCCCCAAGGGAGACCCACCCCACGCTCCAGGCAGCCCCTCGCCTACCCCACAGGAAGTCTAGTAAAGAGCAGAGCAGGGGCCTCATGGAGTTTTCCCTCGCCTGAAAAGGAGGACGCCCAAGAGAAGTGGCGGTCCCCCATGAGCATGGTAAACATGGGTGGACCAGGCTCCCCCACTGTTGGAATTTTGGAGATGCCCAGCACCTGAGGGCAAGGACCAGAACCAGCACCACAGGGACGCAGACACTCCCAGGCTCAGATGGGATGTGATCTGCAGCTCGTGGTCTTACCAGAGAACTCCGGGATCCCTCTCCCTGCGTGGAGAGAGGGCACTGGGCCCAGGAAGCAGGAACCCAAAGGACACAGCCACCGTTGCTGAGGGCCTGGTTCCCCCCACCAGGGATGGGGTAGGGGACAGAAGATCAGATGTCCCACCTTCCTTGTGCAATGAGTGTGTGTGTTGGAGTGTATATTGTTGTGAGGTAAGAGGATGTGTGTAATAAAGGTTGCAGTTAAAATGGTGGGTAGGACACTGTGTTTGCTCACAGTGATAACCAAGTACCCCCTCACCAAAGGTCCTACATGTCCCAGGTGCAATTAAAACCAAGAGAAGGGCCTGAATTGTGGCCAATGTGAGAAGGACCACTGCCAAGTAGCCACACTCCCAAGATGCATCGCAGGCTGCCCCCCCCCATCACCCTATTAAGTATTAGTATGAGAAAAGACGGTGGTTCGCGGAATGGTTATTCTGACAAAGAAAATGAGTAAAAGCTGTTTATTTCTCTAGAGAAGCCTATGGGATTTTGGCTTTCTGGAACCAGCAGGTACTTCCTGTTTGGAATGCGAGGGTGGAGGAGTCACGCTGTCCAGCTCTCTTATGGATGGGTGGATGGGTGGGTGGATGGATGGATGGTTAAACTCAGACATGGATAGCTACATTTCTAATCTGAGACATTGCTGTCATAATGGTACATTCTGGTGTGCACAAAGGTAGAGTGGTTGACCTCTGATCGGAAGATTGAAGGGTTGTTTCTTTGCTCTGCCCATTTATGTGCGTTGAAGGGCCTTTGGGAAAGACAGAGAACGCCACATTGCTCCATGGCAGCTCTCAGGTGAGTGTGTGAACAGGCCTGTGACTCTGAAGCCCTGTCAGCAAGGAAGCAGGTAGAAAAGCTTTTAAACTTTTATCCGAAAAGGCTTATACTTTTAACTTAAAGCTCAAAAAAGCAGCAGACCTTTGTCTGACAGGGAAGTCTCTTCAGCTCAATGATTTTTGATGGAGAGCTGGAGGCGCTCAGGAGCTGCTCGCCTTCATTGGCAAACATTGTTGAACGGATGTTGCAGCAGTGTGCTTGTGTGTGTAAGATTGTGTGTGTGTGCTTGAGTTCAATATCATCTGCAGGGCTTCTCTGACAGTGAGCCAGCGCTCTGTCAGCACGTCTTAAAGGCTGGACTCTGCAGTGCAACACAAAGTGCAGCTTCACAGCAGCTGTAATGCACTTTGGCAGACTCCCCCTCCCCTCTCTAACGTCAATTATCCCTTTAATCCAAAATACAAATACAGTAAATTATGAGAGTTTTTGGAATGGACTTGGAGCACGAGAGGCTTCTTCCCATGACCTGCAGGGCTTCGTGTTACCAGAGCATCCGTCATGAAGAGGTTTCAGGCAGAAACGAAGAAACAAACCTCACTTCTCCACACTAACTTCCTGAGGGGCCCTAAGGCAGATATGGTGGCAGGGGCCCTCTAACCCCAATTATACATGTCAGTCTTTTTATGACTGAACAAACATGAAGGACTCTGTGAAATTTAATTTAACATGCATGCTTTTGGACAGAGCTGCCTGAGCACAGTCAGGTTCAAAAATAAAAGCTCATGTTGGGTCTTTGTGCTATTTTGAAGTTTATTTTGCTAAAAAACATTGACTCTTTATGAACTTTAGCAAAAATCCTTCAAACAAGAAATTCTGCCTAGTTTTACTTTTCTACAGAAAAGTGGGCGGAGCTTGAACAGGTCACTGGAGCTCAGCAATCATAGCAGTTTTCCCGAAGGAGCATCAAGTCCTATTTCTGTTTTCCCGAGCAAATTAACAAAACTAATGTTTTTCTGCTTTGAAATTGATGAGAAAAAAATCTGGCTAAAAAGTAATTTGTGTTTTTTTTTTCTTTTTGAGGGAGGGGCCTAAACTGAGCTTCTTTCTACTTTAATTGTGTAAATTGATTCAGGTTTAGTCGATCGAACTGTCAGTTTTGCTGTGTTTCAGAGTGTTAAAGGAGCACTGTGGTCGTCGTCCATTCAGCAGAACCCGTGAGTCTGAGAGTTCACCTGTAGGGGTCAGCATGAGTTTTTCTCTGAACATTCAGCCAATTCTCTCAGGATCACTGATTCCATTTTTTGTCTTCCTTAAAGATTTAGTGTCTGCTCATTCATGCTAACACTTTTGTCATTAACACGACCCAGCGCGGGGGGAGCAGACTCCCTGCCTATTTTTAGTGCCACAGCGAGCTGCTGGCCCACCCCACAAACACGTTCAGCGTGAGCATCAGTGATGAAGTGCTGGTCAATACCATACTGCAGCACAAAACGGTGTGTGTATGTGGGGATCTGCTACAGCAAGACCAGCAGTACAGGTGATCAGAAACACAGCAGGAGAAGACCAGCATGGTCCCAGCTGCAAGCTGACATCAGACAAAAAACACTTTAACTAGATGGGAAAAAATCCTCTTCTGGAGACAGTAGAGCGTCTTCTGACCTGAAATGTAACTTGGACCGAATGGTTCTGTTGCACGTTCATGTCTCTTCAGGAGTGTTTTCAGATGTCCTGGTTAATGATTGGACAGCCTCCACCTAAAAACTCTGACAAGAAGAGCTAACATTAACACTGACGAGCCGTTTATGAGAACGTTTCTGAAAGTAATTTGGAATTACTTTGGTCAAGTAGAGCTCTGAGTTCAGTTTTTGGTGTGTTCTGATAATTGTTTCCTAGTTTTTTTATAAACAGAAGCGTTGATTCCTGTGGAGGATTTTTGTGTTTGGAGGTCCAAGGACTTCACCAAACTCGTCTTTTGTCTGTCACTTTAGTGAGATCTTATTTTCTAAATGTTGATTGTATGGATTTTAAAGCTCGAACTGTTCATAAAGTCCATATTTCAGATCAATTCAGGATCTCTATAAGACACATTTTTGTTTGATGATTGTTTATTGGTTTTGATTGTGTTTAGGCTTAAACTTGTGCATTTTTTAGAGGCGTTCCTTCTTGATTGACAGGTGGGCAGACCTGCGGGTGACCCGCACCATTCCTCCTATTTTTAGATCACAACAGTTTCTATGTCGCAAACACTCTGTGCATATAAAGGAAAGATGCATTTTCTAACAGTGAGTCGTTGTGTTTCTAGTCATCAGTTGAACGGTTTGGCCTTGTATAGTCAGGTATCATGCAGGTTTGCACCAGAATCTCTTCCACTTTTCACTATTTTTTTAACCTCTGCAAAAAGTGATATTTCAATGTTTCCGTCCCACAAAAGTTTTGGTAGGACTGGACTACATTTCCATGATTATTTTAATTGACATTTCTTCACTGTCATCCTGAAGCAAGACGATGCTGCAGAAGTTCAGCAGACTTGTGGATCATTAGCAGACATGTTTGGAGTTTTTTGTGAGAAATCTTTTTTCCCAGCAGAGACGCATGAACTCAAGTCGCTCATAAAACAGGAATGTCTGAATATTGTTTGCCTTCTTGGGTTTTAACCCTTTCAGAAGCAGCCAAGATCTGCACTCAGTGGAGAACATCCCCAAATGCTCAGAGCTGCATGCTTAGAGGTTAGAGGTTGTTGATTTCACTCCCGTTTGAAATAAACCAACATGAGACAGACATTTTCATCTTCCTTGTTACACTTCTCTGGTGTCTTTGAGCAAGGCACTTGACCAACATTGTCCAGTGTGGTTATATTGGACAGCTCCCTGGAAGAATGAGAACAAATCTTGACCCCTTCACTCACTCACTCACACACACACACACACACACACACACACACACACACACACACACAC
>BSAI01000201.1:1422323-1432867 GCA_036245035.1 Adrianichthys oophorus | reverse complement strand
ACACACACACACACACACACACACACACACACACACACACACACACAGCTGATGTTCATCATTTTCTGTCTGTTTTTTTTCTTGTAATCATTTAAAGACCCACTCTGATGAAAATTGTTTTTTTGATGTTTTTAACATGTTCATGTGACCTTTTTCTCATGATGAAGAACATTTAAAAGTAAGAAAATTAAGCTCAAATTTGTATTTCTGAGTGTTCTTTATTCAAATCACGCTGAATCAGAGGCAGAGGAAAACATTTGTAGTTGTGATGTAGAAAATACACCATGTGGGCTGCAAGCTCCACTCCATTGAGATGCATCCATGAACGTCTTTGTTTTCCTCCCTGAGCTGGAGTCCGGGTCAGAAATGGATAGCTCCAACATTTTCATGGCACCGGTAATGTTAGGTTGGGGATGTGAGAGATTGTAAGCTAGAGGGAGAGCATCCAAACAGAGGGATGACAGGAAATGAGGGCAGGCTCACTCGGAGCCAACAGTCCTGCCCGCGACTCAGAAGTGAATATCTAATAACTTTTTGTTGCTCTACAGAAACTATGTTCTAGAAAATGACAGAGGTTTTTGGATTTGGAATTAAAATGGCATAATTCTAATCAAAAGACCACTGAGAAGACTTTAAAAAATAGATCACTCTTTAAAGTGGTAAACAGTAAGTAAAGAGTTATTGTTCAGACTGATTGATCCTGAAGTCACACTCAGAAGAACAGCCAGGTGTTTGAATACAGAACTCAGAAGCAAAAACTAAAGAGAGGAGCTCGAGGGAAGTCCCTCCCTCTGTGGGACAGTCTCATGGTCATAGCTGGAAAGGGTGGGAATAAATGCGCCCCAAATTCCTCCCTGCCCCCCTCTGGCATGGTTTGGCACTCTCAGGAGAGAACCAGGGAGAAGCGAAACACTGTGCCAAGAAAAATCATGCAGTTCATCAGTTCCAACAGCTGATCATTTGGAGGAAAACCTTTTCTCCCTGCTTCAAACTGGTTTAAAAACAAACGATTGTCAGGTCAGTTCACCAGGTGACCACTAGAAAGCATCTTTCTCAATAGATTGTTTCATCTGGCCAAAATAGTGACAACTCCAGAAGTGAAGCAAACCTCTAGATCACGTGACCGTACTGGTCCACATCTGGATGGCTCTGGCAACCGGCCCTGTTAGTCCTCTGACCATCATGTTTAAAGAAGCCCCCGGTGCTCCTCACTGCACCAGGTTTACCCAGAAAACATTTTCAAATATTGTAATGATCCTGTTTCTTCAGATTTCCACAGTGGGAGGGTTTCTTTCTCCTGACACACTGAGCTGACGTGTTGTCCTCCATTTAGTTTACTTTTGTCTGCATTCACACTGAAGTGAACTGCACCAGAGTTTATCTGCAAGAGAACAAAGACCCTCGCTCTCAGAAGGACATTTGTTTGGTCCAAACCAGAGTTCAGGGGAACATTCTCCCCTTCCAAACCCAGAAGATCATCAGAGAAACCCACATTGGGATCAGACCGGACTGGATCTTCCAGAGGGAACACTGCATTGGTAAGTCAGTGTTGAGAAGTGGATCCTTTTTTTTTCATTCATTGGAATTATAAAAGCCTTACATTTACCAGAAGTCAGCAAACAAAGTGAGGTGTGTCGAATCCAGGTTTGGCATTTTGTCCTTTTGTTCATATCACAGGCCGGAAATGTCTGGTTTTAATTTTCCACATTTCAGTTTTCCACATATGTTGTTTGAATTCAAGTGTCTTTTTTTGTTGTTATTCTTAAAAGACACATTTATTTGCATTTTTGTAAGTGTCAACTCTTGAATTTACAGAAAAAAGGAAACATAAAAATAATTTTATATTTTTATATTATCACAATTTCCATTGCGATTGGAAAAATAAATCTACGGTTTCATCATACTAATGTTTTTACAAGTAAAAGGAAACATCAACAGCTGAGTTTATTTTCAGAAATGTCTGTTTTTATTTTCAATCAAAGCTGAAAAGAAATCACCTCATCAGTCAGGTAAACTATTTTATAAAAACTGCAACAGTGTCATTGCCAAGTGTTGAAAACTGAAGTTACTCCCTGAAACATGCTGAAGCACCAGAAAACATTTCCTGATGTTCAAAGGCTTTGAAACGCTTAAACAGAAGCTGCATGACTCGATTTAGATGATAAGGGATGATAGAACGGAACTTAATCAAGTCTAAATATTCCCTAAACTAATGTATATGGTGGCCCCGAAGGGTCACAACACAACATTAAACAATTTGTCACAACACGTGAAAAAAATTCACTCACAACATGAACAACTCACAACACATTGTGTTTTAACTCATTGTGTTGTGAATTTTAAGTGTTGTGTTGTAACGCTCTGTATTGTGAGTTGATTTTTTTTACGTGACAACTTGTAGTGTGTTGTGTTGCAAATTGAAAGTGTTGTGACCCTTCTGGGCCACCGTAAATTTAAGACAGCATTGTCTTACAATTACCCCCCATCACTGCTTCAACTTGCAGCAGAACCTCTTTGACTCTGAAAAACGTTGATGAAAATCTTCATCACCTCTGCGATACCTGCTCTAAATACTTTAACCTCTGAAGACACAAGCTTATGTTTGAGCTTACCCTCTAAACATGGATAATGGTCACAGGGCCCCAGTTAAGTAGCATTAACTGCTGTGGTCATATTACCCACAATGGGATGTCCATGCATGTGGACTCCAGGTCTTAGGGGGTTGAAATACAAACACTGTGTTCCTCTCTTTTACCTGCTTTCCCTGGTTTTTATATTTTAAATGTTTGAGTCTGAACTTAACATTTTTGCTTCATTGAACTGTTTAAAGAACACAGTTGTTATAGAACAAATAAAGTTTTTAAAAATGGAAATTTGAGGTAGGCTGCACGGCGGCGCAGTGGTTAGCGCTCCTGCCTCACAGCAAGAAGGTTCCCGGTTCAAGTCCTGGCTGGAGGGCCTTTCTGTGTGGAGTTTGCATGTTCTCCCGTGCATGCGTGGGTTTTCTCCGGGTACTCCGGCTTCCTCCCACCGTCCAAAAACATGCTTCATAGGTTAATTGGTTACTCTAAATTATCCCTAGGTGTGATTGTGAGTGTGTGTGTTTGTGTGTTGTGGCCCCTGCGACAGACTGGCGACCAGTCCAGGGGTGTCCCCTGCCTTCGCCCATGAGCAGCCGGGTTAGGCTCCGGCAACCCCGTGACCCCGAAAGGGATAAAGCGGATTGGAAAATGAATGAATGATGAATAAATTTGAGGTAAATTAGTAGAAAAAGATAGAACAACTAATTGGATAGTAAACCATAAAACTACAAAAAAGGAGGAAGAAAGTACTTTACAAAGTTAATTTAGCAGGAAAAACATGTAATGTAAGCGAAGTAAAGCAGAACTTTAAATAATGCTTCAAACGTGTATATTTTTTGAAAAAACAAGAACCAAAGGTGATCAAATTGTCAGATTGTGATCCACTTGAAGAACTGCCAGAAAATGTTAAAAGTCATGAATGATTCAATCATAAAGTAGCTGTTTACAACCGAGATTGTCTTAAGGCGAAGCAGAAGCAGAAAGACTGTGGACCGAGCTTTATTCACCAAAGCTGCTAGAATTTCATCATTTTTGGAACAGTGTGATCAAGTTGAAGTTCTAATCCAGATTGTCTAAACTGTTTGACAGTTTGCATACATACAGTAGATGACCGCGGCGTCCTCAGACTTAGAATGATAAGCTTGGACGCATCTCAACCTCATAACTACAGGCCAATCCTCAAACTTTTTAAAAAATTTGAGAAAAGGAAATTTGCAAAAAAGTCATTACAAACATGAAGAAGCACAAAACTTTAGTCTGGCTCTCACAGAAATCATTCTACTGCTCAATGTCAGCTTAGTTCTGAAAGCTCCACCTCACTGTGGAGTGACGTGCATCAGCCTCAGAGCTTCTCAACAGTTTGTCGGTTTTCCTGTCGGGTGCCGTTCGTCCTCCTCCGCTCCAGCCGGAGCTGAGCGATGGTGGCGAGCAGCAGCAGCTCGTGCAGCTGGTGGGAGTTTCTCAGTGATGGATTAAGGATGAGGAGGGGGTGAAAGTGCTGATATACAAGAAGAGGAGCTGTCAGCTGGGAAAAGCAGAACAAATACTGGAAGATGCTTTCATTTAGATTTCTGTGGAAACATGACAGCACAGGCCCAGAGCTTCAGACGAACACAGGAGAGATGAGCAGACGGAAGGATGAAGGGTGAAGAGAGTTGTGCTGCTCAGTTTGTAAAACAGATACTTACATAAGCCGATGATTCAGACAAGAAACGGGAGACAGCAGATTTAGCTGTGAAGATGAGGAGGGTGGAGTTTAGCAGCAGGTGGAGGTCAGCATGAAGAGGTGGAGTGGTGAGAATGGTGATGAAGAGGAGGCCGAGCTGTACGCTGACAGATTATCGAGCACAATTTCACACACTTCTCGCACGAATGTCTGTCAGTCTTTCTGTGGACCCTCATGTAAGAACTTCATCTCAGGACCTTCATCAGGAATCTGAACCCTTCACTGTCGACTTCACAAAGCGCTGAGCAGAAGCTGGCTCACAGTCACATGCATGCGGACGTGCACTGTGGGTTTGCAGCCCTGAGACTATTTTTAATCTCCACTGAGACATTTGAGAACTTTACAGCAGCATCTATTTTCTCTGCTGCTGTCAGTAAATCATGTAAGAGTAACTTCAATTAAACCACATGAATTATTATTCAGTTCTTTAAGATCAGTCTGCTGCTCATTGGTCTGTCTGCTTTATTGATTGGCTGGTTTGTTGCTTGGTTTCTCTGCATTCTTATGATGCGACACTTGAAATGAGCATACCATTGCTGAGAGCAAGCCTTGATGTTGAATGGAAAGTCTTTGCTACAGAAAAAGAGATCATTGTGATGAGAATGATGTCACTAAAATAGAGGCCTGAAATTGCTGTTCTGTATATATATATATATATATATATATATATATATATATATAGTAGATGTGAGTAATGCACAGAAGGGCATTGCTGGAATCCCTATCAAAGGCATTGGTAGAGATTCCAGAGGATCCAAACACAAGCTCCTGGTTGACAGAACAGACTCTCAGAACTGCAGGTCATGACACATCAACCTGGATTGATTACAAGAAAGCCTCTGACTCAATGCCACACACCTGGATCACTGAATGCTTGGAGCTGTACAACATCAACAGGACTCTAAGAGCCTTCATAGGAAACTCAATGAAGCTGTGGAAAACCACCTTTGAAACCAATGGCAAGCCACTTGTACAAGTGTCCATCAAATGTTGCATTACCAAGGAGACACTCTGTCCCACTCCTGTTCTGCAAAGGTTTGAACCCCCTCAGACAGAAAAATCAATAAGACTATAGACTATAGATACTGACTCAGGAATGGGGCAACCATCAGTCATCTCTACATGGATGACATCAAGCTATACATTAAGAGCAAACACAACATTGACTCCCTGATCCCCACCACCAGGATCTACAGTACTGACATCAGGATGTCTTTCAGACCTGAAAAATGCAGTCAGATGGTGACAAAGAGAGGCAAGGTGGTCCACACTGAAGGAGTCCCACTCCCAGAAAGACAATAGCAAACATTGAGGACAGTTACGAGTACTTTGGAATTCCACAGGCAAATGGCAACCTGGAGCAGGCAACAAGGAAAGCCACAACAGCCAAATACCTCCAACGAGTAAGGTAAGTCCTAAGAGGCCAGCTCAGAGGCAAGAACAAAACCCGGGCAATAAACAGTTACGCACTGCCAGTCATCAGATACCCTGCAGGAATAATCAGATGGCCGACAGAAGAAATACAGACCACAGATGTTAAGACACGAAAGCTCCTCACCATACATGGAGGGTTCCATCCCAAATCCAGCACCCTGAGACTGTATGCTAGCCGGATTAAACATCCAAAACATCAAGCTCAAAGCCCAAACTGACAGTGTGCTCAGTGAATGTCTCAGGAAATGGACAACAGAGGATGTGGTGCTGGAGGACAGATCCTCATGGAGGAGAAACCCCTGCATGGGATTTACCACCAAACCATAACTGAAGTGGCTGATATCAAGAACTCCTACCAATGGCTAGAAAGAGCTCACTTACAGGACAGCACAGAAGCGCTCATCCTGGAAGCTCAGGAACAAGCCCTGAGCACCAGAGTGATAGAGGCTCAGATAATCAAACACAGCTGGACTCAAATGAAGGTGTAAAACCATCTCAAGGATAGTAAGAAGAAATGAACAGCGCCTGAGATAAATATATGAGTGTCACAGCAAAGAGTCTGAATACTTAGGACCATGTGATATTTCAGTGTTTCTTTTTTGATAAATCTGCAAAAATGTCAAAAATTCTGTGTTTTTTGTCAATATGGGGTGCTGTGTGTACATTACTGAGGTAAAAAATGAACTTAAATGATTTTAGCAAATGGCTGCAATACAACAGTGAACAATTTAAGGCGGTCTGAATACTTCCGTATCCACTGTATATTTACTGGCCTCCAACTATCTATAAAGACATACTTCAAACACTTTCCCCTCTAAAAAACTGCATCTCAAAAGCTGAATCTACATATTACTCCAGCTAAATAAACTTGCGCAAAGGAAATTCTGAGGTCCTCTTCTCCAAACCCTTAAAGATGGCAGAACCTCCTAATTCACTTCCTCCTCACCTGAACTCCTCAGGATTCTGCAACACCTCTCATCCCTTTTCACTTCTAAAATAGTGCTCATCTACCAGCAGCTCATACCTATCCCTGGTCCCTGTTTATTATCACTTTTTAATCCACACTCAGCAGCCAATCAGAATTGAGTATTCACCTGGACCATGGCTGAATCACAATCAAAAGACCACTGTGATAGCAGAGCAATCTATCCGTACAGTTTTGATGCAGATTCCAGTTCAGACGAGGAAAACAAAGACGCTCATGGGTCTACTTGTCTGTAAGTGGATGTATCAGAATGGAGCAGAGCAGAGAGCCTGTGACTTTAATTTTTTTCTTAATACAAGTTCTTTTTAACTTTTAGTTTTTTTAACTTTTTTTTATCTGTTTCTGATTCACAATGATTTGAATATATAATACTCAGAAATGCAATTTTAAGCTTAATTTTTGCTGGTTGCCTCTGCTGCCTCGGCGGGATCTTGGTGTGGGGATGGCCGGGAATTCTCTCTCCTTCTTTATTTTTTACATTCCATCATCCACTTCAGCAAAATAGAAAAACTCACCTGAGCACAGGTGTGGGCTCACCTTTGTACAATTAGTTTACGTGACGCTTTAGAAGTGCTGGTTTGCATCCATAAGTATGAATTGTGGTTGTGTTGTGTGCATGTTGACAGGTTTGTATGTGAAGACTCTTGGAGCCAACAGGTATGTTGGTAACATCTGCGTGTGTGGACATGCCCCGCCCATTTTATACCAACATTCACAGCTGATTGTAATGAATATAAACTTCCAGCATCTTGTTACTTGTTGTTTTAGGATTCATTATGCATTAGGATTCCTCCATTAAGCTAAAAATGCTATTAGAAAATGTTAAAAACACTAACAACATCATTTTTATCAGAGTCGGTTTCTGTTTCTTTGTTTTTTTTCTAAAAAGAAAAATTAAAGAACAGACAGAGGACTCCTACTAGAAAGTGGCTGGGTAACAAATTAGTGCATTCAGTCAATTCAATGTTTATTTTTCAAGTAAAAAAACATGTACATAAAATACATCTGTTTAACATTTAAATGTGATTCCACTTTCTAATGGGTATCAAAACATCTGGATCTTTGACATTGACGCTGTCTGAAAACGTATACGTTATTTGATGAACATTTTAGCCCAAAGTGAAGGATTTTTAGAATGTTTAATACAACTGCTGCAGAGGGCCCCATGTCAGTGTTTGCCTGGAGCCACCAAACTGCTAAGTCTACCACTAACATCAAGGTGAGATTTGAACCAGGACCCTCTTGCTGTGAGATGAGAGCTCTAACCACAACCCCAGCATCCAGCCTCCTGATGGTAAAATGTCTTGTTGGATTTGACTACATTTTAATTTTATTTGATTTGATCAAACTCATGGAAAACACACTCATAAGGATGCTTTTGTAATAAACATTTCCTGGATGCTTTCCTCGGGTGAAGAACTTTTTCTGTTGCAGTTCTGTGTGAAATCCCATGATGATTCCTTATCATTACAAATCCTAACACAAATAAACTGAAGAACCCAGAAGAAGACAAGAAGAAACATTTTTCAGGAAAGGCTCGAGTTGCAGAAAATAACTCTTCCCACAACATCCGGAGGACAAAACCACCTCCAACTGTGAGCGTGCTCACGCTGTAGCGCTGCAGATGTGATGACTACTTTTTCTTTTTTAAACATGGACATGAATCACACACACACACAAGATTGTGCAGCTATTTCTGTCAGGACATTTTCTGTGCTTCCATTGCTAGACCTTTCTCACCCTGACCTTTTCCTGACCCGTATTAATGCCTCCGTCCTGATCAGGAGCACAGAAACTGCATTCTCTGCATTAGGATGGGTCAAATGTCCTCATTAAGCCTGATTTGATCTTAACGTCCTTGATTACTGTAGAAATGGTCCTAATAAGGCTAAACCCTGGAGAATGAACAGGATCAAATTTGCCCACTGTTTTTCATTTCTTTTCTTTTTTTTTTTTAATTACATTTTTTTGTTTTATTAATTTTTTCCTTCTTTTTAATTAATTAATTTATTTATTTTTCCACTGTAATTGGTGCTACCTAAAGTGAGCAAATAACATTGCTGTAATGTGTTGTTTTTTTTGCTGTTTTTAGTGCAATTTTGCATGGATTTTTTCACACACTTTGTTTTCTGTGTCCTGGTTGGCTGTGGACTATTGTCAATTAATCTTCTGTACAGTACAAAATGCATTCAGCTCATCAAAGTTACATAAATCTTTGATTGCTACTTTTCTGTGAAAGTTTGAACATTCAGAGTTTAATTGAGAAAGAAAAGCATAAACATGTTAAAGTCAGTCTGAGAAAAATGTAGAAAGTGTGTCATTAGAAGTTTTACTGCCTTAAAACATCTATAATAAAATTGCAAAACTAAAGATGAATACTTCATAGATTTATAGGGGCCCTAAAGGGGCATAGAATTAAAAAAATATATAGTGCTTTCCTCCATGCAGGAGGAACCAGTGTTCCCTCCTTTATCAGGGGGATACGTTTCATAAATAACCTGCAATAGGTGAAATCTGTACAGTTATAGATGCTTAAGGTTATAAAAACCCCTCACTACACACTTTTTCCGCTTTTCTCAGACAGACATAAACATTTTCACACTTTTCTCTCGTTTTAACTCTCAAAGTTCAAACCTTCATAGAAAAATAAGTCCAAGATTATGCAATAAAAATAAAGATCTGATTGAGATTTAAAATGAATGTAACTGTGCTGCACAGAGATTGATGGACAGGCAATCTGGACACAGAACACACAGAACCAGTGCTCTGTGAAACAGCAAGACGGTGAATGGTGAACTGTGATAAAGCAAGGGAACTGTAACTGACTCAGAAAAAAGGTGGACATGCTCACTTAATTTCTCATGCGGACCAGTTAGTTTCTTGTGTGCACCAGATATCTTCCTGTTGCACACAAGAAACTAGTACTCTTTTTTTATTTTCCTTTTATGTCCCTTTAGGGTCTGCATACAGATGTCACCTACTACAGGTTACTTTCTTAACTTAATGAGGGAACCACTGTAAGTCACTCCAAAATCCATCCATCTTCAGCTTTTCCAGGGCCGGGTCAGGGGGGCAGCAGCGTAAGCAAAGGTGTCCAGAAGCAGAAGCTCCTCCTTTCAAACCCCCGATTGTAACAGTAAAATCTGTCCAACACAAGAGGCTCTCAGCTCATATCTGATTGCTCAGCTGTTGGACAAATTTAAATGACAAAACTTAAAAAATAGAAAGAGAAAGTATGATACAGTCTTTCCCGCTAAATTTGAATAAAGAAATAGTCTTAAACGCAACTTTAATCTTAAATTATTGCATATCCTCCATTATGCTAAAAATGCTATGAGAAAATATTAGAAACACTAAAAACACAATTTTCATTGGAGTGGGTCTTTAAAGTCAGAGTTTAGAAATGGCAAACAAAATACAAGTAATAGGAGGATAGTTTTAAAGTTTGTTTTTTTTTTTTTTAAAGAAAAACAACTGTAAGGTACAACATATTTTTGTAGTTTCCATGATCAAAACCTATGAACAAAACTGAAATTACAAAGCTATTCCTAATATATTATGATTGTTTTTATGTGTTTGTTTTTAGGTTTCAACCACAGAAAAGGTTATTACATCACTTTATTATGATAGATAAAGGAGTATGTCCTTTGTTGTTTCTTTTTTTCATGTGGTTGCTTCTTTACATCACTGCCTTTTGAGGGACATGAGTCTGATAAGTCTACGTGCTCCTTTAAACCTGTTACTATGGAAACGCCTGATTTGAGTAGGATTCCTCTTTATCCTCCTTTGATCTTCTCATTCAATCTGTTTCATATTG
>BSAI01000201.1:1348051-1374622 GCA_036245035.1 Adrianichthys oophorus | reverse complement strand
AATGAATGAATGAATATTATGGATTGTAATGGGACCAAGAGAAGGAGAGAATGCACTTCTAATCAGCATAATGATACCAGTGGGAACTGCATCATAGACTATAGCGTTCTCGTTCGGCGTTACTGGAAATTTAAAGTAATCTAAAAATTCACTACAAGACATTAATTGCCCATGGTTATTAAACAGTTGATTTACCAAAAAAATCAGTTTGTCGAACCAGTTATTTTAAAAAAAGTGATTTTTCTCAATTGTTCCATATGATCCATTTGTGGGGTGATCCAGGAGGGCTTCTCTGACCCCTTTTGTTGGCCTGTGACATCATCAGGTCAGTCTGGATTCACTTCATGGTTCAATTAAAAAAAAAAAGAAGCTTCAAATCTGGTTAAGAAAAGAGAAAGAACGTCTTTCTTTTTTTATGCAGAAATTATCATGATAGCTTTTCTGGGGTTTGTTTATTTACTTCATCGTATGCTATGGAAGATAATTTAGGGTGTGGTCATTTGATTGACAGGTGAAAACATCCTTAGCTCTGATTGGTGTAGGTGTGTGACACATTCAGTGGTATCGTATCTGAACAAGATGTCGACCACCATGGCGCTTCAAACTTTATTTAAAACAATGGATGTATATTTACAAACTGCTAAAAGTACAATAGATTCCTCAAATTTGTCCAAACCTGGATTTCTAACATCAACTTTCCAGCTGAAGCATTTCATCCATTTTGCCTTAAACAAACAACTACATTCTATTGCAAAACACAACATTTTACAATTCTGATATTCTGGTTAGCAACATTGCAAATGAGATTCAAGAGTTTTTCCACACAGGAAACACAGACTAGACTTCAGTATAATCATGTCAATCCTTTTTCAGATATAATAAATAAGACAAATACATTAGAGTGGGAGTCGTGGTTTTAACTCAAGTTTTATAATGTGGGACTAACCTTTTAAAGGGAGTGGATTAAGAAATAAATGAATTCCCACAAGTGCATTGAATATAAACTTCCTTTGCAGCAAATTGTTTTTATTTTCTTTTTTTTTATCCAATTCACATTATTTGCCCCAAATAATCTTTGATAAAAGAATTTATTTATCATGATCTATTCTTCTAAATTTCACAGACTAGTCTAGCATTAAAGATTCATTTTACTTTCACACCTTTTTCTTGATGCTTTAAGGAGATCAGCTGAGAGTTACTCTATCAGAGAAGCAAAGAATCAAAAAAGGAAGAGACATTTAAAACGAAGTTGACTTGAACACAAGGCTTTGTAAGGTTTGAATGTTGTTTGTAGTAAACGCACTGAAAGCAAAGGTAGAACAAAAACACTTATTTAACATAGAGCTTTAAAATAATTATTTTTAAAAAATCAACAAAAAGCAAAATGAAACATTTCAGATTTTACAACCGCTGAGGTTAATCCTAAACATTCCTCTAAAATTTGACTCGTTTCTCCTCTGGTTTGGCTTTGGTCCGGGTCCATCTGCTTATTTCTGCCCAGCCAGATAGTATGCAACCGGGTCAGAAAGCAGACATTGGTTCTGTTGTCCAGAGCTCCGATTTTTAGCATCAATGAGGAGCAGAGGAGAATGGGAGTAATGGGAGAGGATTTCACCAACTGAAGAAAAGGACTAGAAACAAAAAAGACAGTTAATACATGCTCACCAGCTGCTCATATGTTTGACCTTCACGTCCATCTGAACAACCCATGAACTGCCCTTATCTGAAGTCTGAGTGTGATTCTTCTTCACCTCCTGAGATTTGAGTCCGGTTCCCAGCTGGAACACCTGGTTCTGCTGCCTGATCTGGATGTTGTAGACCTTGTCCTGGTAGAAGACCATGAGGGTGAAGGGCTGGTTGGCATGCTGCCGGATGCTGTCCCTCACCAGGTACGCCCCGTCCTGAACAGCAACGCACAAGTAACACAACTGACCTGCTTCATTTCAGGCTGAATGATGACAATATTCTAGAAACGATGAAGGTCTCCAGGCTTTACAGCATCAGGATGATCTTCATCGTTGATGTAAACCTCCAGAGGAACATTTTTCTGGACACTTCAAAGAGCAGAAACTGGAGCTTTAAAGAAAGAACGCGTTTTTTCCTCCTTACCTTGCGGACATGTTGCAGACAGGCTTCAGCCTGACCCCGGGTCACCTTCCCAGCATACCAGCGCTGATCCAGATCCTGGAAGCACACAGAGGCCTACATGACAGCAGGAAACATGAGCAGCAGCACCCCCTGCTGCTCGGACTCAAGACCTTCCTCTGGAGCATCCACTGACAAAAATAGTCCTTTGTTTTGTAAAGATTTAAAAATCCTGTTCCAACGACATCCTCTGAACATTTCCGAAAGTGATGACATAATTTATTGTACTTTTTGTTTCCATTGTAAATCAATAAAAGCTTGAGGTCCTGATATAAAAATAAAGCAGTGAGCGGCGCTGTATCTTGACCCGCCCTCACTGGCTGAGCAGCTGCTACACTCCCCTCAGTTTCCCCTTCTGCCCCTGCCAGCCTGGTCAGAGTGACAAATTCCTTAAAACAAATAAAACACTTCTTTCAAAATGGCATCTTTTCTTGGTTTTATCTCCATAGCAACCATGTTATGTCTTGGTTGCTTGAAGATGATGGACAAGGCGAATTGTCAAAAGTAAATTTTTGGATTTCCTTGGCTACAGAGTTTTTTGTTAACCACGCCCACATTTCTAAGATGTCCACGTCATATTGTTTTGTTCAGCTTGACACAAAGAGTCATATATCAAATTTCCACAATATTCCAGTAAAACCTATGCAAGCACAGGGAAACGCCATTTTTGCAAACTCACCATGCTAACACCATTAACAATCTATAAACCAATTCCAGTGTTTTTTCCCAAGTAGCTTCCGAATGATACTGAAGGAGTTCGGAGGCCATCCACCCACCCATCAGTAGGAGTTCACTAGGTGGAGTTTAAGGTGGATTCAGACTGAGAAAGTCTGTTGGCTTCGGACAGAGTCCACCTAATTTGGTTCAGATGGAGTCCTAAAGATTACGTTTGGTCTGTTTTTAGACTGGCGTCTGCTGGAGATTTTCGTCTCGGACCAAAGCTCGTAAGCAAACCACATGACTAAAGTCATCGGCGAACTTCAAGGCAGGTCAAAACATCAAAAGAAAGTTGGCGGTGCAGTTTTAAAGCCCTCATCGGGATGGTTGACTTATCAAAACTTTATATTTCCATTTCCAGTTTAGAACATCAGGAACAACAATTTTTACTTGTTACTTTGGAGGAATGCTGCAAGACGATTACTGGGAAGAAGACGTGCCGTGTGTGCTTTAGCTCAGAGGATGAGAGCAGCTTCTGTACTGAGGAGACGTCGGCTATAAAGGTATGATGATAAGTGTTTATGACAGATGGGGGTGAGCTCACTAAGTCCAAAATTCATTTTCACTGGGTCCTAAAAGCAAGCACATTTTTGTTCGTTTTTGGTTATGTTGTATAGAGGCGACATTTTCCCCCAAAGGGCAGGAAGGATTGCATAAAAAAATGTTTTTTTTTTCACATGATTTTTTTCTTTCATTGCTGCATGAAGTTGTAGTGTGACGGTCAGCAGGCATTCCTGTATTTTACTGGGCATTGGTCCCCAATCTGCCCTGCCCTCGCTGTGCTCTACTGTTTACTGTGTAGTTGTTGTGTTTACCTGCATGTGTGCGTTTGTGGGTGGGGGAGGACGTGGCGTTTGTCTCTCTGATCCAGCAGAGCTGCCTCGATATTCAGTATTCGCTGCAAACACAGAAAGAGTGGCTCACTTTCTGTTCTTCTAACCCAGCTTTAACCAGATTAACCTGAGCTTAACTTGACAAATGCTGATCTCACATGAACCCAACTTTCTCCTGACAGTAACTTGACCTGAAGCTAACATAACTCAAACTTGACTTAAACTTTGGCTCGACCTTGAAATAAGATTGAGAATAATAAAGATAACAGTATTACTAAATTGGTTTTGAAGAGCCACATTTCAAAACGCCAGAACAACTCTACAATGAAAGTTGCATTTTTGAAGGTCTGAAATGAAAACCTCCCAGTAAGAACTCACATCATCTGTCTTCATCTGTCTGAACTAGGCTTTTCAAAATGTCGAGCTGAACCTCGATGGTTTTCTTACCAGAGGATAGTTTGTGAGGCAGAGAGCCTGCAGAGGGAAAGCTGGGGGGCACACTGTCCAAACAAAGAAGACATGAAGACATGAAGCATCATTCTCTTTGCTGTGTTAAAACTGAGCCTCCTCTGTGAAGCATTACGACTGAAGAGTGGAAAACATGTTTGATGCATCTCTCCTCCAGTACCTCTCTGGATGATGGGCATGTGCAGGGATCCCAGGGCGGGGGGCAAGACTTTTGTTATGGAGAGGGAAAGTGTTGTGTTTAGAGGAGCTGTAAGAGACTAAAGGATGCAAGATATATTTAGAAATTCTCTTCAGTGACAAACAAAGCAAAGGTTTGCTTCATTTTAGCTTCAAAGCAGTGATGGATGATGCTGATTCTGAAGCTTCTTCTGGTGTTTTCATTTCATCATTGACATTAAAGGGAAACACATAACACTTAAAACAACTTCCCAATGTTCAATAATGCACTCTTTCATGTATTTTTAGGATAAGTTAACTGTTAGGATAGAGTTGGACTTTGGGGAACTGCAACAGCAATGCGTCTGAGCTTGCTGAGAAATGGAAAGTGAAGGCTTGGGTCCATCCACTGTCTAGTAACATTCATTTTATGTAACATTCAGCGTGTAAACATTAAAGCACACAGCAAGCTTCATGAATCTCTTTGTAAAAGATTGAAGGTTAAAAAACTGACAGAAAAAAGCCAAACGAGCCTCTTCCACTCTGAGGGGCTTCAGGAGATTCTCTCAATTACAGTCTCGGTGTGAGGTAAAAGACACACAAAACTCACCTTCTTTTTGTGTTTGCTGAAGAGAGAAGAAGAAGATAAAAGACTTTAGAGCTCATTTAGTAACACCCCCCATCCCCATCAGAAATGTACAGCTGCTCTCCTCCATCATGTCATCCGAAAGGATTTTCTTTCTTTTAGGTGAATGAGCTGTTTCTAGGGGCGCTAAGGGAGGGGTTTCTCTCCTAACTTTCTGTTGTCAGTTTTGTCTGAGAGCACGACTGCAGTAAAAACACATTTATTCTTATATTCTTTCCTGCTGTGAGTAAAAAGGCCAGCATACCTCTGCAGGTCCAGGGTATCTGAAAACCAAACAGAATGTGGTTTAAAAACTGGTAGTCAGAAAACCAATCCAAATGTAACGGGTCAACGCAGTCTGTGACGTACTCAGGGGATGACCTGCTGGGCGGGGGCCAGGCGGAGGAGTTGCTCCGACCGATGGAGGTCGAGGAAGGGGGCAGCACAGGAGGAGGCTTCGACCAGGCGGGTGGATCGGACGGGTCCGGTTGAGGCCTGAGCACAGACCCAAACATGAAGGGACTTGGACGGTACTCAGTAATCAAGAAGTGTTCCATGGTTGTCATGGTAACCCCCCTCCCAGTTCATCAAAACACTTTCTAGAGTTAGAAACAGCACAACTACTGAAGAAATGTTTAAAATGTGGTAAAAAATAAAGACAGAACAGAATGTAAAACTATGACTAAACATACTTTTAGTTCAAAAAGACTTCTATGTGCGTCCACAAGCCCTTCTTTTATTTATGGTGGATGGCAGTGGCGTAAAGTACTGGAGCAAATGGACTTCCTTACTTTACTTAAGTATTTTTTGGCAACCTTGTTCTTGTACTGAGTCTCAAAACTACAAGCAACTTTTACTCTCTACTCGGATACATTTTTGATTAATATTTGTACTCTTTATTCCACTACAATTGAATGGACCCTTACCGGTAATCATCACATTGTGATTGTGCACAAAACAGAAGTTGTATTTTACCTAAAGGTTATCTGAATTATTCAAAAGTCTGTGTTAATGTTAGCTTATCTTAGCTAAAGAATGAGTCTCTTTCCATTTTCACCACGAGAACTTCTCAACTTTTAATCTTACTAATGGAATTCTGTTTTTTAAAAGAAGTTTTACTTGTTGTGTTTGTGAAAAATAACAGAAGAGGTTTCTGGAGACGTTTGATTCAGCTGGATTTCAGGTGCTCTGCCCGGCTGCAATGTGCTCACAAGTGGAGGCGAGTCTGTCTACGCTGAACTGTTCGCTTCCCATAACGGTGGTTATTTTTAGTCAACATTGATTCTCGTAGTTCTAGAAAATTCATGTCAGCTCCCATTATAAAATAAAACAATGATGGGTTTCCTCGTTGTTGGATTTCTAGCAGCAGACAGATCCCTTCAGTTTCGCCCCACAGCGGGAACTCTGCTCTGCGTTGCAACCGTCAAAGACTGACGTTCATCTTCCACCTTTTTTGTTAAAATAAAAGATCACTTTTGTCCAAAACTACAAATAATTGCCATATTCTCCCTTTTTTCCATAAAATGTTAATCACAGAATATTCAAATAAGTTTACGTTTTTTCAGACACGGTTCCAAAGGGTTAAGAATAATAACAATGATGAAATAAAAGTTCAACAAAAGATGTCAATAATAACATAAACAACAAAAAAACATCAAAGTACTTCTTCCATTTTGGGGATCATGACTCTCGCCCTTTAGATAAAATACACCTTCTGTTTTGTACTTCTATTGGCTCTCTCTCTTTATTGGCTCCATTGGGTTTATCCACCATCCGCCATTTTACCTGCAGCTAGGTACTCTTGACTCCAAGTCACCTCAGAATTTACTATGTTTTAAAACTTTCCTTTTTTTGGGGAAAAAATGTATGAAAAGTGGAATGAATGAATGAAAACATTGTTTGTGCCTCTTTTGAACATTAAAGTGTGACTGAGACTGACTTTTTGTATCTATTTTGTTCTGTCATTTTGAAATATTAAAGATGTTAAAATTACATTTTATGAATTAATAATCTCATAGATAAATAAAGTTTATGGTTTTTCACGTCTTGGTGTTCTTTGAGCCTACATTCTGTATGAGTAAAATACTTAAGTTCTTTTAAAATTGCATACTTTAATACTTTTACTCAAGTCTTTTCGGTATTAGTGACTTGGTAACTTGTAACGGAGTAATTTTTACTGTAAGGTATCTGTACTTTTACTCAAGTATAGTTTTCAGGTACTCTTTCCAACTCAGGTGGATGGTGAAACATCTAAGGGAGGGCACACTGCCACCTACTGCATGGGGGGACATATGCTCCATGGTCTAGGTCGTCATAGAAGTTAGTTATGATGCTAAATGGGAAAGAGTCGGGCAGAAGAACAGTAGCAATCTCACATAGATCATACAGACTGATGCTGTAAATGTGTCTGATTGGGAGAACTCTGCTGGAGCCTTTCACTGAAAGTTCTGCTCTAATGATGGGAGAAAGAATGGAGAGGATGACTGCTGTTGCTCAGACGGACTTCATATTTCCACCCAAAAAATGATCTAGACAGTGAGATAGCTTTAAATACAACCATTCTCGTGAGAGAGTGTGCACGCACCTCCAGGGGTGGCCACCAGACTGAAAAAAAACAAAACAGATGTAAAAATTAATAGAAGGTTGAAATGTTGTACAAAACTATGTTTGGCTGTGGAGTTCCACAGGGTATACTTGCTGACCTTTGTTTTTGCTTCTTAGTTTTTTACTTTCACAATCTGAACCATTACATTTACAACATGGGGTGTTTGTGCTCCACCTGACAGCTCTGCCATAAGCTCTGTTTGAACCTGAGGAATGAGAAAACTCACCCTCTCTGGAGCGTTGTTTTGAGCTTCTGTGAAAAAAAGGAAACATGTTAGAATCTTGCAAGAGGGCGTGGGCTGTTTAGAATTTTATCCCGGAATACTCCTGAATGTGATTCGGTAAGAAGCTGACAGCTGTCAGGCAAAAGGGATTAATGCAATATAAATGCAAAAAAATAGAGTGAGAATACGGAATTGAATGATTTATGTTGCATTATTGCTCGTGTAACGTAGCTGAGGAGGTTGGTGTTTTATTTACCTCTAGTGGTGGAAGAGTTGGATCCTGGATCTCTGCCAGGTTTGCTGCTGCGACAAATCTGGGGCGGCTCAGGAGGAACTGAACACAAACAAATGAAAACCTTTATCATCAGCAGAGCCAGATATGGCCACCTGAATCTAACCAGAATGCCAATTCAGAGATTATTAATGATAAACAAAAACTTTTTGTTCCGTCATCAGTGGTTGGGCGAAGCCATTTATTATCAAAGACATTTTTTTTTACCCTTTTCAGCTCACAATGACAACAGAAACTTCCCAAATGAACCTGTTCAAACGTTTACATTGTTCTGAAAACATGCACACAAGCTGATACAAAAGGCTTTGAATGGTCGCTAAAGGTAACCATCTTCACCTGTGACTCGTTTGCCTGTAATCAGTGTGTGTGCACAAAAGGTCTTAGAGTTTCTCGGCTCCCATCAGACCCTTGCATTCTTCATCTAGTGCTGCACTGACATTTCTGAATCCACAGTCATGGGGAAATCTAAAGAACTGTCTAAAGATCTACAGGAAAAGGTAACTTAACTTTACAAAACATAAGAGGGACATAAGATGATCAAACTTTCATCAAGAAGTGGAAAGTGAGCTGTTCTGCTGAAACCAAAACACAGTCACAAAAATTTCTGCCAAAAAATGTTAGGGATGCAAAGAAAAACTCACAAATAACTTTGTGATCCAGGACTGAAAAACTGTGGTATGGATGTTTCAATATGTACAATAAGGAGGCACCTGAAGAAAAATGGGCTGCATGGTCAAGTCGGCAGTTAAAATACTTTTTTTGTGCAAATGCCACAAAATAGTTTGCTGACGATACATCAAACAGGACAGAAACAAGTCTCTAAACTTCTAGGCCAAAGTAATTTGAAGTGATGAAACCAAGATTGAGCTTTCTGGCCACAACCATAAACGCTACATTTGGAGAGGAGTCAACAAGGCCTCTGATGAACAAAACACCATTCCTACTGTGACACACGGAGGCGGATCGCTGATGGTTTGGGGATGTGTGAGCTACAAAGACACAGGAAACTTCGTCAAAACTGTTGGAAAAATGAATGCAGCATGTTATCAGAAGATACTGAAGGAAAACTTGCACTCTTCAGCTCAGAAGTTGTTCATGGGACGCACTTGGACATTTCAACATGACAACGATCCAAACACAAGGCCAACACCTGTCATTGGTTACAACAGAATAAGGTGATGGTTATGGAGTAGTCGTCTCAGCCTCCTGATGTCAGTAGTATTGAGCCACTCTGGGGGGGATCTCAAACAGGCAGTTGAAGAAAGACAGCCCAAGAATTTAAAGAAACTTGAGGTTTTCTGCCAAGAATGAGCTGCTTTTTAATTAGAGAAAATAAAGAACGCCATCCACAACGACCACAATAAACTTCCATCTGTTGTTGATGCAAAAGGACGCAATAAACGTTTATTAGGAACTGGGGTATGTCAACCTCTGAATAAGGTCATTTAGGAAGTTTCTGTTGTCGTTATGATTTTAAAGAGTTAACACTATTGTTTAACAATAAATAGCTTAATCCAACCACTAACTACGAGTGGAAAAATGGCTTTTGTGTAAATCACATTCTCTGAAAAAATAGCATAGAATTCATCTTTTTTTCCAGGGTACGTACACTTACAAGAGCAACTGTATAAGAACTGGACAGAGTTAGTGTGACATCACCCAAAGGAAATGGTTTACTTTTGGTTCTAACCAAATTCAGTCTGCATTTTTTTGTGATATGTACACAGCTATGTTACAGTCAGACAATGTCAGTAAGCAGTGATTGGTACAAGTCAGTCTGAGTCAACATTTCCATGGCAACCTCTCTCACCAATCAGGAGTGAGCTTGTTGGAAGGCCACACCCCTACCATTTGAAAGCATGCTAAGGAAAATCTGACAATCAAATGTTTCAATCATTCAACCCGAGGCCAGCTACTTTTAATGAGGCATCTGATTGGCCAGTCTATAACTTATATCACTTGTGTTAGGAATAGATTTGCTCCTTCCTTTCCTTGGGAGCCTGATAAACAACATCTGGAATTATAACCAGGAATAACCCATGATTGATAATGTTTTTGTCCAGGAAACTGTCTCCGGAATGTTCTCCATTCCCCTTTTTGGTAAAAACACATTTCGTAACCAGTCATCCAAGCCAGGTTCCTTGAGAAGTGTTTTCAACAAAGATTCCTGGAAAAAAGATAACAGATCGGTTGTTGGAACAGCTGGTGGGGGTGAATGGTTCCTCCGGTAGAATTTGCCAGAATCATGTGCATCTATTGCAATGAGAGTGGTTGTGCAATGCGTTAGGTACACCCTCTGATCTATAAAATGGGACTGAACAGATATTCGGGGGCTTCTTTCATTTGACTGGGTTAACTGCATTTGGGCTCCGATTGATGATCGGTTCTGAAAATGAAGATCTTCTGAATTTATTCTTGAATAAACAGCCCCTTTAAGCAGACAGCAGATTCCAGCTTTTTCTTGATTCAGAGTTCACTTTTTTTCCTCAACACTTGCAATAAAGAAAAGGAGAATTGTCAAGAACATGTTAAAAATATATCACAACAACAATGGTTATTCTGAAAAATAGAATGACTGAGTAATAACTGATTATTTCTCTATAAAGTCTATGAGATTTTGGCTTCTTGGAGCCAGCAGGTACTTCCTGTTTGAAACGCAAGGGGGAAGGGGTCAGTATGTCCAGTTCTCGTGTACAGTCAGTAGGAGGAGTGCTGCCTCCTTTTAGAAGTCTAGACCTGTACATATCCTAACAGTTGATATAAACGTAGGGGCTGCACGGTGGCGCAGTGGTTAGCGCTCCTGCCTCACAGCAAGAAGGTTCCCGGTTCAAGTCCTGGCTGGGGGACCTTTCTGTGTGGAGTTTGCATGTTCTCCCCGTGCATGCGTGGGTTTTCTCCGGGAACTCCGGCTTCCTCCCACCGTCCAAAAACATGCTTCATAGGTTAATTGGAAATTTGAAATTGTCCCTAGGTGTGAATGTGAGTGTGCATGGTTGTGTGTTTGTGGCCCCTGCGACAGATTGGCGACCAGTCCAGGGGTGTACCCTGCCTTCGCCCATGAGTAGCCGGGTTAGGCTCCGGTAACCCCGTGACCCCGAAAGGGATAAAGCGGATTGGAAAAGGAATGAATGAATGAATGATATAAACGTGTTTAAGAATTTACAGAAAACTAATGTTTGCTGTTACCAAACAAATCAACAACCCAACTATTGTCCAACAATGACCACTCGCATCTGCTAAAAGTGTAAACACTTCTACCACGAAGAGAAATAAACCCTAACAGGCCAATTCTTCAGTAAGAAAAGTAGTTATTGGATAACCTAGAGGTTGCTACAGAATTACATTACATAACTAGCATATCTTTTGTGCACAGCCTTTAGAAGAAAAAAAGTAAAATGAAAAATAGCTATAAGAACAACAAACAAATCCTCATCTTTTATCCGGTTAGAACTCACAAAATAATCTAAACGATACACTTTGTCAGAGTAACTTTTCACTTGTCCTGTCCACCAGCCGAGCAAACAGATGATAGCTAAGGCCTCGTGTTGGACAGATTTTACTGTTACAATAGGGGTTATGAATGTTCTGACACACGAGGTGTATATTTGTCTAAATCGCTTTTGTATTTGAGGCTAAACTTTCTAACTACATACATCAATCGCAAAATTTAAAAACTCATTGGAATTTGATCAGTAAGTTTTTAAAAACTTTTAAAAAAGTAAGATTCAAGTCTTCTTCTTCCCCTTTAATGAGGTTTTATGACCACCAACATCAGGTTAGCAACTGTTAGCAAATGTGGACTGCACTAAAGCGTTCTACTCACATTTTCCTGGCGCTCGTCCCACACAGTGGGGGGAGGGTTCTCGCCGAAAAGAGGATTCTGAATGCTGCTCAAACATGAAATGGGAAAAAAAATCATTTTTCAGAAAGAATTGATGAGAAGAAAATGTTTTTGTTACAAATGCTGGCTTTAGTTTATCTAAAGGAATAAAAAGATGTGCAGTTTTATTTTAAGATGAGCATGTTTGTTCTAATTATTGAAAGACTTGATGTCATAATTCCAGCAAGGCACAAATCACAATTATTCATTTCTCCTCCATGATCAATTTTCAAGCAGTTGGCACTTCTGTGAATTAAAAGGGACCTGATCCATATTTCGCTACCAGTCCCTGATTAGGCAACAGTTTGACCTGATTTAACTTGAAAAGAATAGGTGCATGTTTTGTACAGTCTAAATCGGACCTAAAATGTGTGTAGCTATACAGAAACTTGAGAGTTCTGAATGTGGAAGCCTGAAATGTGCATTTAAGTCAATTTACATAAACGTAATTTAAAATGGTCGCTTAAATACCCCTTGCTAATGGAAGGTGTGAACGTAGCTTTACATATGTTGGTATGAACACAACAAAGTTGTCTCAACGGGCTCTGGGCTGTATAAGCTAAACTGAAGTGAATTGAATTGAAATACTGTTTTCCTTGAAAGTGGTCTGCTGCATACAAACGTTTGGGGACCAATGGTCTAAGTAAAAGCAGAAGGGGAAAAAACACTACAGTATGAAAGCTCAACCATCTCAATGTGTCCTCAAGTCTCCTCACAGCTCATGCATCAGACAGCACTGTAAGGTGAGATGGTCCTCAAAACGCAAGGGAAAGGTCTGTTTCAATGATAGGTTCCTATTTTCTAGATGTTTGGTGATGAAAATGAGCAAAAGACAAAAGGAACCCCACTAAATATGGGTACAGAACAGTTTCAGTTCAGTAAATTTAGAAAGTGGATGCATGTCAGCTGTTTAGATTTCTGTGAACTGCTAAGCAGCACAGTTCTTAGAGTGGATGCAAACACCTTCCTCTGTCTGTGATAGTTATCTGTTGGCAACAGCGCTCCTCTGGATTGCTTAGTTATCAATTCTAAATGTAAAATGGCTTATGACAGTTTTTATTGACAGCTCAGCAAAAGATTTAGGATCCAGTGCAGAACTTTTGACTTGCTGCACACTCACATCTCGGGTTGATGGCAATGGCAGAGTGGAACTTGGGGGGCGAGGACTTAAAGCTGGAGGTGCATTCCTATCAGATGCGTGGTTAGTCCTCTTATCTGTGGATGCATAAACACGGATTTTGGAGTTCAGGTAGTGTTACGCAGGCTCAAATTCAACCATGTGCATCAGTGTGTACCAATATAATCCCCTTCCCCTATGGGTGACGTTGGGTAAAACTTGGTAACCCCATCATCTGAAGGTTCAGAAGGTGGGGGTTCATATTCATTGGACGGGTCTTCGGTCGGGGATTCATAGTTGTCACTGCCATCCTTTCCGTCACTGTACGGACTCTCATAGTCATCGTCATCTTCCTGTTGGCAAAATAGGGTTTTTTGGTCATTATACATTGAAAAGAAAAGAGAAACTACTGCCAGACTGAAGGAGAAAATCCATCCGTCCATCCACCTTCTTCTGCTCAAATGGGTCGTGGGACAACAGTCTAACAGCAAGCTGCCCACACTTCTCTCTCTCCGGTCACTTTCTCCAGCTCCTCTGGGGAGACCCTGAGGTGTTCCCAGGCTAGCAGAGAGACGTAGTCTCTCCAGCATGTCCTGGGTCTTCCCCAGGGCCTCCACCCAGTGGGACATGCCCGGAACACCTCCCTCGGGAGGCATCTAGGGAGGTTTCCAGGAGGCACCCGGACCAGATGCCCGAGCTACCTCTCAACTGGCTCCTCTCAATACGGAGGAGCAGCAGCTCTACTCCGAGCTCTCTCTGGGTGACTGTGTTTCCCACCTTATCCCTCAGAGAATTCCCAGCCATCCTACAGAGGAAGCTCATTTGAGCTAATTTGTTCTTTTGGTCATGAAGCAGAGCTCATGACCATAGGTGAGTATTGGAACAAAGATCAACTTTTTACCACAACGGACCAGTGCATTGATCGCTTAACAGTGGACGCTGCATCAATCCGCCTGTCGATCTCACGTTCAGATATTCCCTAACTTGTGAACAAGACCCCAAGATACCTAAACTCATCATCCTGGGGCAGGAGCACTCCACCCACCCAGAGAGGGCAAGCTAAATTTCTCTGGTCAAGGATTATGGCCTCAGACTCTCACCCCAACCGCTTTACGCTGGGCTGCAAACTGTTCTAAAGCAAGCTGTAGGTCCTGGGCTGATGAAGCCAACAGGACATCATCAAAGAATAGAGAGGAAATCCTGTGGTTCCCAAACCAGAATCCCTCCAGCCCCTGGCCGCACCTAGAAATTCTGACCACAAAAACTATGAATAGAACCGGTAATAAAGGGCAACCCTACCAGAGACCAACATGGACAGAGAGCAAGTTAACTTAAATATCCGAGCCAATCGCCTGCTCTGGTCATACAGAGACCAGACAGCCCTCAGTAAGGCTCCCCGGACCCCATACTCCCAGAGCACCCTCCAATGGACACCTCTCCTGTACCCTGGCATAGACTTTCCCAGGGAGGCTAAGGAGTGTGGTTCCTCTGTAGTTTGAACAAACCCTTCTTGAAAAGGGGAACCATCTTCCCTGGTACAGTGGTACAATTCCCAACTGCCACACAATGATGCAGAGACATGTTAGCCAAGACACTCTCACAGCATACAGAGACTTGAGATACTCTGGGCAGACCTCATCAATTCCTGGTGCCTTGTCACCAAGGCAAGGCCCTTGCCTACCATAGTGATTTCGGCTTGGGTGATGGACAGCCCAACTCGAAAGTCCTCAGCCTCTCTTCCCTCAAGAGAAGGCGTGTCAGCAGGATTGAGGAGATCCTTGAAGTCTTCCTTCCACTGCCTGACAATGTCCCCAGTCAAAGTCAACAGCTCCCCAACCACAGAAAACAGCGCCTGCAGAAAACTGCTTTCCCTCCTAAAGCACCGGATGGTTTGCCAGAACCTCTTTGAGGCCAACCAATAGTCCTGCTCCATGGCCTAACTGAACTCCTCCCAGGACCGAGGTTTTTCTTCCCCAACAGCCTGGGCTGCAGCTGGCTTAGACTCCCGGTACCTGTCAGCTGCCTCTGGAGTTCCACAAGCCAGCCAGGACTCCTTCTTCAGCTTGACGGCATCCCTTACTGGTGGCAAAGCATGCCAGGCTCCTGAATCGGAAAAATCAGATCCAGAGCACCTGGGTGCTGAATTCCAGGATCTATGTTAAACCGCTGGGTCCACCGAACCCGTCTAAGATCGTAATAAACCAGCATGAAAGACTTTGAGAAGTGTGTGGTCATCCTCTAATTGATGCAAAATAAGAGTCAAATGTGATTTCAAAAAAATATGGCGCCCAGCATCTACCACTGTCTCTTAGGTCAACTTTGACCCTGATTTTCAGCAGTGATTTCTGCCCTGCAGACAACTCGAGCTCAACTTACTTGCTGTGATATCAGCTGAAGGACAATGGACCTGACAAACAAAGTCTGCAATCATATCAACGAGAAGTTTATAAACTTTGTTTAAACAAGAAGGACGGCTATTAATCAGAAGAAGGAATACCGCCTTGGACTACAGCTTTAATAAAATCACTGCCTTGGTTCCCTAAAGTGTGATTCATGACAAAGGATCTTTCTAATGAAAACAATCTGCACATATTTCTAATTTTTATACCTTGATTTAAAAAAATGACTTTTTAGTTTAAAATAGCGCTATGTCTACATTCATAGCAATGGAATTCATTGTTACTTAAGGATGCCTAATGACCTAAATTAATGTTGGTACAGTAATAATATCTGATCATAAGTTATGAACCAGATATTGAAAACAAATGTAAAGTAAATGGTGTGGTAGAATCGGGGTGGGATTATATAAGTTCGCTTCCTCCCAATCCCTTACAAGCAATCTATCATTTGATGCCTGATTATCCCATGTTTGACATGTTTTTTTAAGGATGTAAACCTCTGATGATTATTTTATATCTGTGTTATTCTTACCTGATTGCTTGAAATAAACCATGTCAAATCAAATCAAAATAACATAGAAACATAGAAATTGTATTTACCAACTAAAAGCATAAAACTCACAGACTCGCTTTGAAGAAATGAAGTGGTTCTGTGTGGAAAGATTCATTCATGTCCAACAAAACCAGGACTGAAGATTCTCACTGTCTGACTTGGTCCTGAAATCAATACCCCTGACCGGATTTTATTTCATTGCAAATCTGCATTTACGAGTCCTACGTCATTTGACTCAAAAATTGATACTCAGCCTAATACGATCTTATCTGTCTGACATTGTGTATTTCTCTAAGTATTTCCAGTTTACATTTTTTTATATTTGAAACTGTTTCTAAAGAACTTCTGAACATAGGATTAAAAATTTGCAGCACAGTTGCAAAAGCAAACCGCTCACTTGGGCTTCTCTTTAGATCACTTCAGGGGACTCTGAACAGAGAAAAAACTGACCAAAAAGTTCTTAGAACCGGGCTCCTTCAAGACCCAAGGCCCTCCTCCTTCTGATCAGCGCAAAGTACTGTTTGCCTTGTCAATTCTGAGCACTCCTTCTATTGAGTATTCACCCAGACCATTGAAAGTGCAGAAACACAATGTTTGTTTCCTATGGATGTATATCAGCATCTATGTTTGTTTTTGGAGTAATACTGCAGACATACAAGTCTTTACAGTTCTGCTTATCTTACTGTTGATAACACAAATTACATTTCTGGGATACCTGAGTTGACGCTTTCCAAATGTAAACGTTTCAGACAATAAAAATGAAGGAAAATGTTCTCTCTGGCCTTTTTTCTTGTTCAAAAGCTGCACATTGTTGTATAAAGTTTAACTCATAAAACATTGTGATTAATAGTGATTAATCACAATCCAAAAGTGTGATTAATCTGATTTACTTTTTTAATTGATTGATCTAACTAATAAAAATCAAATATTATTTTTTAGACATGTCTATTCTATGATCACCTTTTTCTGTGTGGGTTTTCAACAATTCTTTGGTAAAAAAAAAAGCAGCTAATTTACGAGTTTCCTGTTCAAATAGGTCAGATAGCGGCGGATGAGGCAGCAACAGCCCGTGTCTCCCCAGTGCCGCACACACTGACTGGAGCTCCAGCTGATGCATGTGCTACTAATTTGGTCTTTTTATCGTCGTAAAGATGCTTCATTTTAAATGAATTTATTTCTTGCCATCTCTCTGATTACATTGGTGCCAGTTTGTGACTCATGTAGTCTTTTTATCCACTAAAAATGCGCTTTAGAAACACACTTGGTGAGGCCCGCAGTATGCATGCCTCAAGGCAGAGGGCGCTGGTGAGCTCGGAGAATGTGACACCGTGGCTGAAGAATAATAGAATTAGTGATAGCAAATCAATTGCAGCCCTCCAGTTATTCTTTCATATTGTTTAGCATCCTTTTCTAAACCGAGGAATACGTTTTTAAACCTTTAAACCTTTAGACACGTCACTGGGAGTGATCTCCACTAAGACAGAAAGACTTAAAAGTGAAGAAAGAAAAGGAAAACTTCTACAAACATGTTATTAATGTGTTTCTTCAGAAGGAGAGACCATAAAACGAGGGAGCAACACACCCGCCGATCAAATGGGGAATCAGCTTCTCTGTAGGGTTCATGTTTGTAAATGTGACTGATGACATCAGTGCCTCACCAGCCGTGAATCTCACCGTGCGACACTGGGCAGCATCATCTGGTTTGGAGCTGTCAGCTCACACTTAACACACTTAAAGGTAGAACACAAATTCTGTGCCTGTCTGGTTGAACACGAGGCACTGATCCAGTTATGCCTGCTGCTTTATCTTCAGATTATCAACATGTTTCAACATCACAACAATATGAACACACTGTGTTAAATTAGAGCTCACCTTTTTAAGAAAAGTAATGACTGACAAGATTGACTCCTCATTCCTGTTTGTCTCCTTTGGACTCCATTTGCCACAGCCAACAACACAACCAGCTGCTTTATTCCATGTTTCTTTTGCTCGTGTTTTAACTGTTAAATTTGGCATATTTTGTTGACTTCGTACTTTGGCAAATGCGTTTATCTCTTCCTCTCCTGAGCTTGACTTTTTTACTGCTGACTCCTGCACTATTACGTCTTGTCCTTGAACATACATCAAAGGCATGTGAATACTTTAAAATAATTATTTCATTTACTGTTTTGTTATATTTGGTTGGTATATTTTATATGAAAATTATAGGACTGTAATCATTTTAGTGTGTGAATTCGCCTATTAATGGGTTTTGGCCTGTTGGCAAACATGTAAATAAATTCATTTTACATCCATCCATCTTCTAAACCCATCTGTTCCTGTTCAGGGTGACAGGAGACGATCCAGCTACTTTCAGAATGTTAGGACAAAGGTGGGGTACACCCCGGAAAAGTTTCCAGTCCGTCACAGGGCTGCACAAGGGCAGAAATTAATTCTGTGTTTCCTTGTGTGTGTTTTTTTTAAATAAAATTGCTATATCAAAAATAAACAGAGTTGATCTGTTAGGGCGTTGCTGTGTCACAAAGCTCCTGATTTTCTAGAGCTTCTTAGAAATGAGGAGTAATAAATGAGCAGAAGATGTCAACTTACAAATTCATTATCGCTCCACCCCTGGGCTTCAGCATTGGTGTCTGCAGAGCAGAAACCTGGTCACATGCAAACACATGAGCAAAACTCACTCAGAGAAACTAATAATAAGAGGATGATACATCATCAATGAACAAATGCGTCCTCCAATGAGTGAGAAGCACTTAGTGTACCTGACGTTTTATAGAAACTCACCTGTGTCCTGAAACACAGGGGCTGGTCTGTGGAAGAAAGAATTGGATCAGAACTTCAGAGCAGCTCATGTTCTGACTGGTTTCAATGCATTTAAAAAGATGGACAAAAAATCATGTTGGAAATGTTTTCATGGTGTCTGCAGGCATGTGGTGATTATAAATCTCCAGCATTTTGTTGCCTGTTGTTTTATGATTCTACCCCCCCGTAGCCATCCTCCAACGTCTATAACCCACCCTCTTCCCCTGTCTTTTGTGCCCCCCGATATCCCTTTCTCTTCTTCCCCCTCTTTCTTTTCTGTCCGGTCCAACAACAAACAAAAAAAAGATACAAACATAATCAATATAAATAAAGTTTAGTTTCAATTACAAAAAGGGTTTATACAAATATACACCTTGTGTGTCCGAATATTTATAACCTCCAATTGTAACAGTAAATCTGTCTAACACAAAGGGCTCTCAGTTCAAATCTGTTTGCTCAGCTGTTGGACAGGACAAACTTAAAAAAAAGTGGTGTTCAGCGCAGGCTGAGCCTCCATAGTCCTTTGTGCAAGTATGACTTTGTGAGGATGTAAATCTAAGATTACCACTGCAACCATGTCCCCCATGTTTTCAGACGTCAGTCAGTTCAAGCAGAACAAGAACGTACTTTTTACCAAACAGGCCTCTCTTCCCCTCGTTCTTGCTGATTTCGTTACTGAGCTTAGAGATCAACCTGCAGACACACAAAAAGCAAGAGTCACAAAAACTTCAGCAGTTAAGCAGCTTCCTCATGTCCCAGTGTAGCAGATTCAGTTCAGAACTGGTCCAGAACTTAAAGGTTCTGCTCTTTTTTTCATAGAGATCTCTTTTGTTTGTTTCTTTAATTACAAATTCTTTATTAAGACTAGAAAAGATTTGCTGCATCACTGCTGGTGAAACTGTATGTTTCCACAACCCTGTGATCAGTGGACTCTATGGTTTCCTTTTCAACTAATGTGAGTCGGTGACCCTCTTGCTGCCTTTGCCTTCTAAAGACTCAGTAATGTGTGCTTACACAACTCATCAGGATTTTCAGGTTGTGGCCAAGTGACATGTGAGACCCAACAGGAGTCAGTTCTGTATAGGGACTGATATTTGTCCAAATTAAATGTATGCATATGAAAGTTGTGCAGAAAGTATTTGTGCACAACTTTGCAAAAACATATGAATGCAACGTTTAGTTTTTTATATTTAACATGCAAACTGCAAATACAATTTGTCTTTGTTTTTAAAATGATTTTTCTTTGTATTGAATACAAATTTTCCCCTGTTAAATTGGTGTCAAAAATACATGTTTACAGGAGTTACAGCCATAAATAGCAAGTCACAAAACAGTGATTCAGCAGTGTGCACATGCACTGAGACTCAATTATTAAACTACAATAAATTAGGACTTTATTGATCCCACAACAGAGAAATGAACTCGTTGCCATAGCTCTGTTGAACAACAACTAGATAATCATAACTGTAAAGATTCTGTGGTTTAGTTGTATCTTTGTTCATGTTCTGAGTTGCCCTTGTTAGTCAAACCAGTTTCAGGTTAATCATCCGCAGCTGTCCTGGCCAAACATGCCAGGATGTTAAAATGCTGAAAGGACATACTAAACACGTGGGTGATGAACTACAGGATCTTCATTAAACCACTTGGTCATCTGGAGCGATCTAAAGGAATTGTTGTCAACAATATGAGAGATTTTGGGAAGTGTTTGATCACGGACGTCTGAACAGACAAATGGAGTAATAGAAGAGTCAAACAATTTCAAGAAAATCATGGTGCCCAGGATCCTCCACTATCTCTAATCTTCAACTGTGACCCTGATTTCCAGCAGAGTTCTGACCTGCAGACAACATAATTGCTGCAAAATCATCTGCAGAGGGACAAGGACCCTGACAAACAATGTCTGCAGACATAACACAGAAGAAAAACTTTATAAACTCACTTAAACCCAGAAGGATAGCTGTTAATCGGGCAGCTACAGAAGGAATACAATCCACAAACAATAAACAAAATCTGGACCTCTTTATTGTGCAGCATCACCATATAATCACAAAAATAAACTTCCTGTATCAATTATTGATGGTTGTTAAAATGATTGATCTGTAATCATCACTTCACTTGATTTACTAAAATGTGACTTGTAACTAATGATTTTTCAAATGAAATATAATCTGCACATTAAATCTGCATATCTGATAATCTGATATTTGATTTATATTCTTTTTTTTTATTCTTTTTTTTTCCTATGGATAAAAACCTGCATTAATTTTAAACTTGGATACTTGATTTATAATATATTATATTGCTTTTTCTAATGAAAAAAAATCTGTTTTTATTTTAAACTTAGATGCTTGATCTGCATATGCTATGATGAATTCTGAAATAATTTTATGTTCAGTGTCATGATCATTATGTACTTTATCTTGTCAAATGATTTATTGAAGCTTAAGAATGCTCTGCATTTTGGGTCCTCCAGCACCACTCCCTGACTGAATGACCTGACCACCTTTGACCCAGCGGGATCATATTTGCTGCAGTGGGAGGGTTTTCTGTCACTGCAGGCCATGCTATGCCACACCAGATAGGTTTTCCTGCAGCTTTACTCATGCCAAGCCATCTCCACCCAATCTGTTCCTGAGGGGGATCATCTGAGCCATGTTTTCCCATTCCTCCGGAGGGTCACCAGGGCTGCTCCTCTTCATGTGTCTGTTCCTGAGGAGGGTCACCGGAGCAACGCTACATGTTCCCTGTCCCCGAGAGTGGTCGCCGCTCATCCCTCTTGGCTGTATTTCCTGTTCGAGGAGGGTCACGGGGGCTTCTCCCCTTCATGTCTGTTTCTGAGGAGGGGTTTCGTTATCCCTCACATCCGTCTAGCTGCAGGAGCTCTGTTTTCTGGACTTGTTGTTGTGTTGTTCCTCCAGGTCCCTTCCCCCAGGTGTTTGGGCATCTGGGATTTGCCTTTTGGGGGAGGGGTACTGTAATGATTCTGTGGTTTAGTTTGAGTTTTGTTATGTTTGTTCATGTACTGAGTTGTCCTTGTCAGACACACCAGTTTCAGGTTAATCATCCACAGCTGTCCTCATTTAATCAACCTCCAGTGTATTTAAGTCTCTGGTTTTCAGTTCATCATGTTTGGGTCATCTCCCTTTTTTGTCACTCCTTTGTTTCTCCATGGTTTTTGTCATGTTTCAGTCAGTCTTGGGGGGTAACAGATTACAAATTAATGAATTACTGTAATTTAATTACTTTTGTCAGTAACGGAGTAATGTAACAAATTACAGTTCAAATTTGGGTAATTAATTACAGTTACAGTTACAAGCTCTGACATTTTCTCTCAGTTAGATGAAACGAAAATGTAGATTAATTTAAAACAAAACGGAGTAATTGGTGCATATGCACACGCATGTGCGCATTGAGTTTGGTGATCGATCAAAGTACAGACATGCACTCATTGTTGCAGTCACAGTGATTTCCAAACTGGCTCAAAGATTAAACGAAAGGAGACGCTGTCCTGAAAGGAGTCCTGTCATCTCTGCAGAGCAGCAGGTGAGCAGCAGAGCAGAGATCCACCTGTGAACTGAGGCGTATGTTATGAAGGAAACCACTCTAAAGCCGCTCTTTGGTGTGAAAGACAAGAGTCCTCTCCTTCCTGGGACTCAGAGCTGATTATTTTTATATTAATTCACCCTTTCTTTATTTTTCTCTGTAAGCTGCACGTGACTGGTCAATATAAGTTTGTGCATGTGCTCCACGGGGGTGGGGTGGGGTGCATAGTTTTATTTTATTTATGTACCTTTATTTAACCAGATAAGTCCTATTGACATTAAAAATGTCTTTTTCAAAGGAGCTCTGTTAAATGAAAGACAAGAGGATCTTGTTTGTGCAAAGCTGTTCTTCCCTAGAGGATTTGTATGAGTGGAAGTAAAGTAAGAAGTAGTGAATTACTTTTTCAAATAGGTAATGAGTAAAGTAATTTAATTAGTAACTAAGTAAAGTTTCTGTCACAAGCCTGGTCTACATTTTGTGTCCTCTACCACCACTCCCTGACAAATAACATTGTTCTCTGGTCGCTTCTCCAGTGGAATTTTGTTGTTGCTAGGCGACAACAGCTGACAGCAAACAATGCCCGTTTCCGTTTCAGACCCAGAAGTGGTGGAAGACGGTCAAAAAAGGAGCAGCAGGCATGAACCTATTCTTATTCAGTGGTAAAAAGCCCATCTGTCAAAAGAAGGTTGACAATAAGAGAATAATGAAACAATAACAAGTAAGCTAACTCTGAGCTAAAGAAACTGGCAGCCTACTGTGGTGGCGGTTAAAGAAAGAACAAAAAGTCAGTATGATCACGATACCCAACTTTTTTTTTTTTTTACTCTAAATTTTTTTGCTGGCAAATGGCAGGGGTGTTTGTTTTAACCCCTTCTACACAGTCCCAACTCTGCTGTAATGTTATACAGTAATGACATTGAGGGTATTTGTAATGTTATCATTGTATTAAAGTTCATCAAGAAAACACTCTTGTTTATGATGTCACTGCTGTGACGTGAATGTTGGTGATGATTTGTTGTGACCAGTGATCTACATTAACAAAAACTAATGAAGTAATGCTAAAAATCAAAATACTAAAGTTGTTTAGAAACCACGTGAACTGTTCATCAGCACCTGATTGTTTCCATTGCAGACACGTCTTCAATCCTTGACATTCTCTCTTGTGGTAGATAATTAGACAGTTATCTTAGCCCATGATGTCTATTAGACACAAATGACTTTGCCTTTAACTCATCAGAAACAGAGTTGGGAGGTGAGGAAGAAGGGAAACTGAGCAAATGTAAGAACAGGCAAAATATCTCCATGTTCACATATCTTGAATGATTTGAATTAATACAATGATGAGCAGAGATAACTTTAATACATTAAAAATGAGCAGCATACACTTGTGTTTGTTGTTCTAGTGTGCCAGACTAAATAAACAGCAAAGTAGCAGCAAAGCTAGCCATCTTTAGAGAGTGTTTTACATCAACCAGAGCAAGGCTAGAAACAGCATGAACATCTGCCGTGGATGATTATTGAAGACGAGTGAACATTTCTCTCACAACTTCATCTTCTGATCCTTTACATCAAGACCGTTCCACTTACTCACCAAACCTTTATTTAAAAGACAAATTGCAAACCCCTACCCCAAATGTAGTGGTTCTGCTTCTGCAATTCAAAGAGGAATGGGTTCAAGAGCAAAAGCATGATTCCTCATGACGTATGTATTGCTAACGTTCTGCCCCAAACCAGAAGGACTTTCAGAAGAAACCAGCTCTGCAGATCAAACCAGACAAACAGTGTGCCCTCGGCAGCTGATTCTGCTTGGACGTTTAGGGGACTCACTCCTGTCTGAATGATGGATGAACTTTAACTCTTAAACTCTATTAAACAAAACACGGTTTTGTGTATTAAGGGAAATGTATGTTTAAAGTTGGAAACTTGTTTTGGTCAGCAGTTAAGAAAAGCAGCCTGCAGTACTGCTGCATGGCTCCAGGGGGCAGCAATACTTACGGAGTTTGGAGTTTGGGGAACTTCTGGAGGTCGCTGTCAGTCAGATGCTGCATAAACAAGGATAGTTTGAGGTTAAAAAAATGTCTTAATTTCAAATAGAAAATGTCTTCTCTACAACGGTTTCTTCTAAACTCACCACGAATCTGGCGCCGCTGATGGAGTTTTTCAGCACTACTTTGTCACAGCCAGGTAAATTCCTCTGTTGGACAAAAGCACGTCAGTTCAGGGTTGTTAAGCCTTTTACACCTGGAGCTTCAGCTCCAGTTTTTACATTTTACGGCTACCGTAACTCTTCAATTGTTCATCCAATTCATGTAATTCCAGTGGATTTTGAAGCGCAGAAAAGAAGCCTTGTGCTGATATGCAACACTTTGCAGTAGTGAAATATGTTTTCCGTCAACATGAATCAGCTTACTTTGTCAGAGAAAAGTAGCTTCACACCCTTGTGCAACACTTTACTTTTTGAATGTGTTGCATTACAGTGTAAACCTGATATGAAATGACACTTTTCTCTTCATCAGAATCAATGACTCATATTGATCGCTAGAACAGTAGAGGAGTTGCAGTTTGTCAAAGAGTGAGTGTTTTTTAGATGTTTGGCGATATCTCCAGCATTAAAGGAGGAAGGATAAGTTTTATTACTATAATGAGAGCAGTGAGGATCCAACTGAAATGAAAACAGTCGCAGATCAAAGGTTGCAGAAACACGCAAAAAATGCCAGCAAAGGAAGCTGGAGAAATACTACGCGGTGTGAGTCAGTGCGTACTCGCCTTTGTATGTGTATGAGAACAAAATAAAACTTCTACCAATGAGAGGACACAGGCGAGAGCTGACCTGCAGCACCTCCTGTTGACAATAGGATGCAACTACAATACACTTAGTCAAACTGAAAAAAAGTAATAATGATCACATTTTATATTCTGATTACTTTTTTTACTACATATTACTGCCAATGCTGCTGTGCAACACTGAGCAACTTGTGCTTTGGTGGTGATTTTGCTCCAATGCACTAACGGACAGACAGCACAAGACTGCAGGGTTTTTCCGGGACACTAACTGCCACAGACATATTGATTACTGCTACATGCTTCAGCTGTTGAAGTAAACATGTGTTCAAGTATTTCCTAGCTGTGATACACAGTATCTTTTCAACTAAGTTGTTAGTAATGGTGATGGCGCCCCTGCGACAGACTGGCGACCAGTCCAGGGGTGTACCCTGCCTTCGCCCATGAGTAGCCGGGTTAGGCTCCGGCAACCTTGTGACCCTGAAAGGGATAAAGCGGATTGGAAAATGAATGAATGAATAATGGTGATGGCACTGTGTTAAATTAGCACATGAAATGACAGAAACAGTGACCGTTTCAGTATAAACAGTTACATAAAATTAAAAAAGAGAAACAGAAAAAAGAATAGGAAGAGGGGCTTTTTCTTGTGACGCAGATGGGAAGATTCCAATCACAAATGATAGGTTTTGTTTCTTTTGTGGTACATCCCATTTTAGGCTAAAAGGACTTTCTTGAACATCACATGACTTGTGTGATTATCAAGGTTCATGCTATTAGTTTCACTGATTGGACAAATTGGTAAAAATACATGCATTTATTGGAAAAAGAAAAAAAAATTGGTGCACTCTTTAACCAGTCCCTGCAGGTGGTCGCCCATTCTGAGTTCTCTTCTCCACGGTCGCCCTCTACTTCCTCTATACAGGGATTACGCTGAAAATCACTTGATGTTATCTGGGTCACTACTAAAGACTATTTTTGTACAGCTAAAATGATCTGGGTTGATTAAAATGATTTGGATGAAATTGTTTAAAATCAAATCAAATCAATCATCATAATTCTAAAACTCTGATGTTTTCTGTAGAAACAAGCTCGGTTGTAAGCTGGAGCTTTATAAACACACTGAATTGATTTTTTTTTGTAAATGGCATTTACTTGTTTACTGTGATTCCACCTTCTTCAAAGCCCCAAGACTTGAAGGAGGACAAGAAGAAATTCAACACTTTGGGCAACTAGAAGTTGTATTAGATGTCCCATAGAGATAAATGTGATGCTTTCAGACTCAGCAGACAAACACAGGCAGAGTTGTGTCGAAGATGTGTGAGATTACTGTGGTCTGACTCATGACTGGAAGTCAGAACTAAGACGTGGGTGTTTCAATGATTAGTAGATGATTACAGATTAATAGAAAATATTTTTGGAAGGAGGTTTAACACTT
>BSAI01000201.1:1303230-1343051 GCA_036245035.1 Adrianichthys oophorus | reverse complement strand
GGGCCCTGGTCGGCGCGGGTGTCTTGGTGTGGGGATGGCTGGGGGTTCTCCCTCCTTTTTTGTGCATTCCATCATCCACTTCAGCTTAACATAACATTCACCTGAGTACAGGCGTCAGCTCACCTTTGCACCTTCAAATAGTGTGCATGACAGAATGTAATGCTTTACATGTGTTGGTTGGTATGCACAAGTGTGCGTGTGAACTGGATGTGGACAAGTTTGTGAACACTCGGAGCCGGCAGGTATGTAACAGCTGAGTGTGTGGACAGGCCCCGCCCATTTTAGACCAACACTCACTATTGCAATGGGTATAAGCTCCAGCATTTTGTTGCCTGTAGATTAACAACTCTACCTTCCCTTCCCTGTAGCCATTCTCTAACTGCTATAATGCACCATCTCTCTTTCCCCCCCTCCACCCCCCAACTCTCTCCTTTTCCCCCTTTCCTTTTCCGTCCGGTCCAACAAAAAAGACACAAATAAAAAAATATATATATTAATAAAGTTTGGTTTAAATTACAAAAGGGGCTTATACCAACATACATTTTGTGTTCGCTATGATTTATAATCCCCGATTGTAAGAGTAAAATCTGTCTAATACAAGAGGCTCTCAGCTCATATCTGTTTGCCCAGCTGTTGGACAGGACAAGTTTAAAAAAAAAAAAGAAAATATTTTTGAATATTTACTGGAACTCTGTGAACTTTCTCAAATCTTTCTCTATTAAAGCGTTGATAACTTCACAGCACAGCACTTCACAACTGTAAAGGATTGCATATCAGCAGAAAGCTGCTTTTCTCCACTTCAAAATCCACTGGATTCACTTGAATTGCATAAACAGTTGAAGAGTTACAGTAGTCAAAACAATGTCAACACTGGTGTTAAAAGGTTAAATATTAAGTACTGCAAATGTCTGAAAAGATTCAAATGATATGAACTCTGACAGAGCAACATTCTATTGCATGGGCAGCATTTCATAAAACAGTAGTGTCCACGTCTGAACCATGTAGCTTTGCAGATGTGAAGAACTATAATGTAGGTGTCTGAGTTTAGAAGGCTGTCCCAAAATGATTTGAGGTTTAAATCCCAGCAAAACTTAGTGTCGTCAGTGTTTGTGTGAAAGCCAGTTTTGAATCATACAAAAGAGTTTACACTAAAGCACTCATGCCTGAAAGGCTCTTTGTGATAAATACAAGTTGATTTGGTTTGACAGTCACTATGACTCTACACCCCCTTCTTCTATTGCGCTCAACTGTCACAGTAATCTCTTTGTGTCCACTAAAAGGGTTTAATACCTTTTCTCAAACTTTTGATGTCATCAAAAGACAGTGGCAGATGCTGTGATAGCTAAACCTGATGTCCATCAAATGTTTTTCATTATCCATCCACTTTCACAAAAGTCTCTCCATTGATCCATGCACCCATCATCTATTCCCTGTGCATGCCCATGGAGGTGAAGGAGTCTATTTCAGGCTACACTTTCCAGGAATTCACCTGGACTGCATCATAAATTGTCACCCTGAGGGACAATTTAGAGTCACCAGTCAACCTATGAAATGTGTGTCAGGATGATGGAGAAAGCTGGATATTCAGGAGAAGGTGCATGTATGCACAGAGAGATCATGAAAACTCCCCACAGAAAGAAGAGATTTCTGTGGTTGTGTTCTCACATAGATGTGCCAGTGCCAACAACCCCATCACTGAGCAGATCACTAATTTATCTGCCCTTACATCTACTACCTATCTATCCGCATTATATCTATCTAACCAGCTTCCATGAATCCATCCACCCCTACATATGTTGTTACATTTATCCACCATCCTTCTATCCATCTTTTCATTGTTCCTTTAATTTATTCCAACCTGAACTTGTATTGTTGTCTTAAAGTTGAGTCATGGCATCTGGATTTATAGTCTTCTCTTCTTGAAATGTTTTGCCTCATCAGTCTGCATGTTTTTATCTGACGCACAGATGCGTGTCACATATGTGACATGAACAAAGCAAACAACTGAGATTAACCTGTAAAGCAGTGGTTCCCAACACCTGGGCCGCAGACCGGTACTGGTCCATGGGTCACCTGGTACCGGGCCACATGAAAAACAATGCACAAGATTGTTTCCATTCTGTTTATTTTCTGATTCTGAAGGAAGTTTTATTTCAGAAAACTGCCATATTCTGTCCACCACATCCATCTAATGACTCCTGTCAAGGCATTGGCCTCTTAACGTTTTCACTACCTTCTTAAAGCAGCTGCTCCAACTGCTAAATTAAAAGCCCCACGCTAACAAAGTTAATAAAAAGCAAAAGTCTTTGAAAGGAGCCATTGAGGAAATTGAGAAAAAGTCTTCAACCACTAAAGAAAAGAAATCTGCTAATTGTAGGTAAAACTAGAAGTCTTTTTCTAAATTCGGATTTCTTACGACAGTTGTTCACATGAACCAAGCTCAGTTTGCATAATATGCAGCGACGGACTCTAATATTACATGTACGCTGATGTTAAAGTTGCAGACATAATGGATTCATGTTTATTGTGTATTTAGGAAATACCAGTTTTACGGTGATTGTGTCCTTTTATTTTGCTTTATTTATCCATCACACCTTAAAAGTCGTGCACAGCTGAAGTTAGCGTCCACTTTGACGTTTAAGGGAAAATCTTCATCCCGTTTTAATGGGTCCCACTCAAAGTCTTTGTTTAAACCGGCTGCAGATATTTTACAGAACATGAAGATTCTGTCAAATAAAGTTGGTCATTTGTGGAAGTTTTTTCTGATTTTCCAACAGCAAAGCTAAATTAGGCAGACACCTGTTGACAAACGTAAGCACAGAAAATGTCTCCCTGTGTTCATAAGAAAAACACAATGAATTAGAATCAAACTTTTTCCTGACGGATGATCGACGCCCGCAGTGAGTTCTCAGTGCTAAAATGGCATTTTATAAAAAAAAAAAAAAAAAACTCAGTGCCCTACTCGCCAATTTTAACTGCACCTTTTATTACACACTCTTTAAACCTAAAAAAACCCACCTCAACACACACACACAAATACATTACACAAGGGAGGTGGGACTACTGATCTTCTGTCCCCTACCCCATCCCTGGCAGAGGAAACTAGGCCCTCAGCAGGGGCGGCCTTGTCTCTTGGGTGTCGGCCTCCTGGGCCATGCAATCTTAAAAAAATCCAACACCAACTTCGGCCCGTTTGGTCCGGTCTGAACGGGCCAGTTCGTGGCCTGATAAAGGTTGAGGACCACTGCTGCAAGGTTTAGACTAGAACGAATGAAAACAAATGTGGAAAAATATAAAGATTTTCTTCTTCCAGGTGTAAATCACAAATCGCATTTTTCTCTTTGACTTCAGGTGTAACATGTTTTCATTTCTAAGCCACGTTTCAGTTAACAAAGTTAGCAAATCCACACAGAGACATCCTGACGTGTGCATGAAGCCATGTGTTTTGGACATGTTTTCTCTTCAGAACGTTCAGACTCTTCAGATCGTCTTTCAGTACGTTTTTCTGTACATAAAATCTCCAGTGTCTTCAGGAGAGTACTACCTTTGAGTCTTAGTACCTGGACGTATAGTCTTTTAAACTAAATCCCACTTTCATTTTTGGTTTACTTACTTCGGTGGTTTTTCGCATATGAATGTGTTCTGTGCTCATAGATATGTAAATTCATAATAACTTTGCACTCTGTGACAATTTGATCAAACTTTTAGTTAAAAAGAATTTTCTGATTTTTAATCATTAGGTAAAAAGCGAGCTCTTCCACTGCCTGTGTTTTTGAAAACTCCTTGTGTTTTTCTCATGAGTTTCATAAGTTAGTTTACCTTTGCAACATTATCAACCGTGGTCCTTTTTACTTTATTCTCATTAGTAAATGTTGATCTCTTTTTAGTCGTCATTTGTTGATTTATGTTTTGGTTAGAAGTAACTCCTGTCAGCATTTTGCTGCGTTCAACATCTTTAGCTAACTCAGCGTTTAGTATTTTATTCCCTTGATAAGTTCATTTGAGTTCAGTTGCCTTTAAGGGAACAGCTTCAGGTGGCAACAATCACACGTCTTTTGGGAAAAGATCCTGGAACTTCAGGAAGTCTGAAAGCACGTCTGGATGAGGGGTTTTGTTATCTATAAGCACGCAGACCCTGTAGCCCCGCTTCCCTACCGCTGTGGTTTTCGGCTGGCGTTCCGGCTCAGACGTCAATACCAAACCTCTCTTTCAAAGCGATGGGACTCGTGGTGAAGGTAGATCGATGTGGTGAGAAGCAAAAGAACGGCGGGAGGAAAGTAGAGAGCAGCCTTACCCTCTTCAGGTACTCTGCCAGCTGCTGGGGGCCCCAGCCCATCACCTCCAACCTGGATGGTCGCTCCGAGCTCATCCTGTGACCTCCTCACAGCTCCCTTGGGTTCAAAACCTCTGTCTGTCTGGCTGGTTGGCTGGCAGATGTCAATCCACTTTCACGCACAAGTGAGACAAAGCCGTCTGCCCGGCGTGCACCACTTGGACAGACTTGGGCCTTCACTACGTCCTCGTGAGAAACCTCTGCTAAAGATTCTAACAAACTTCAGCTCAGTGTCCTCAGATCAGCCTCTTCTGTCCAAACCTTTGAGAGCGAAGAAACTGGAGCGAAGTCCCAGAGCAGCAGACATGTCACCCTGCAACCAAAATGGCTTCCTCTTCTCTCTCTCTCTGCACTTCTTCAGTGTCTCTCTGCCTCTTTGCATCTCTTTATCCTCTGTTCTCTTGCTCTCTCCCTTCCTCCCTCTTCTGAGGAAGTGACTCTGCAGTTGGGGGTGGGGGGGGGGTTCTACCCTTCACCCCCACTGATCAGAGCGGAACAACCGCCACACTGCACCCACTCACTGCAGCGCGGCGGCTGACGAGAAGAATCGCAGAGAAAATGCAGCAAGAAGTTCCTGTGGGTCAGCTAAAGGCTGGACAGGTCTGTGCATATGTGTGTGCACGTGACCCTGCTGGAAAGTGAGCACCTCAAATTTGTGGAACACAAGTCATTTTTATGAACTTTCTGTTGAACTTGGAGCTCTAGTCTGTGATCTACAGAGCAGCAAAAACATTTGTTCCATCTGAATCGTCACTTTGCTGCTCAGTGTGTCTGACAGTTCCTGCCTCGTTCTCGTCTCCGTGTTCTCCTGTTTCAGCCATACTGAATACAGAAGCGGCCTTCTGACCTCTTCAGGGCCTGACGGTCAGCTCTGGTGACACTTGCTGGATGACTTGGCCAGAAAGACGAGCGTTTTTCTAGTTCAGGGCCGGATGTGCACGGAGACAGATGGATACTGCAGCAAAGCAGAAAATGAGCCATGTTGGATATGTAAAGTAGTCAGTCATATTTTAGTTTTGGGGTGGTTTCACCTCACAGATGGAGGTTCTGTTCTCTTCCTGTCAGTTGCTGCTTTGAGTTTGTTTGTTACACAGGAAAAGCATCATCTGCTTCCTCTATCAGGCATGACCGACTTCCTCAACCAGCAGCTCTGCACAACGACGATGAGGAGGAAGATGAGGCAGGTGAATTTTTATTGACCTCCTGTTTGATGACTCACAGACAAACATGCGGGCTGGAGAGGTGCATTCTGGGAGTTCAGACAGGAAAATGAAACGTTGAGCAAAAGAGGCGGTAACATGCGCTCAGAACTGCCTAACTTCAGCTCCCAGCCGTGTTTCTGCTTCAATCAAAAGGTGCTCGGTCAGTCTTCTGGCATGGATCGAACAACAAGCTGAGGCTCGAGGCCTGCAGAGGCTTAAATGAAGCTTTTGGGCTGAACTTGAAAAGAATAAACCCCACACCCACCCACCCAACCTCTTTGATTACCTGACCTGGAGAGTCTTTTTAAATATGAAAAAGTCAACATTAAGACCTGTTGAGGACCAGAGTGTTTACAGAGTGACTTTTCCTCCTAAGCTTCTTTTAGCTGAAGTCAGCAAAGCTGGAAACTATTTATCTGATCATTGGGAGTGTAACGATTAATCGACTTAATCCGTTTGTATTCCTAAGATCCAACCAGATGGATCCGTCAAAGGCAAGTTGTTAATCAAATGACACGTGCCATTATAAAATTTCTTCAAGATGAAACAAATCAATAATCAGTCTTGAAAAACCAGCTGGATTGATTATATTGAAGAAATAAAAGGAATCTGGAGAACTTCACCTGCACTGAAGACATAAATACTGTATTTTTGTTAAAGTTATGAATAAAGATGCCCTGGATCCATTTAAGGTCAGTGAATCAGATCGTTCAAAATGAACCAAGATCGACTATGAATCAGATCATTAACCACAAATTATGATTTGAATCAAATCATTGTTAAAATGACTCATTGCACCCCTATTGATCATGAAAAACAGCAGCCAGGATGACAGTTAGTCCATGGGATTCTTAGTTTAGGTTGAGTCACATTTTGAGGTGAAATGATTTGATCTGCATGTTTAACTTCTTCAATTGCACATGGAAGAGGCAGTGTGATGGTGGGGGAGGTCTACAATGCCTTGCAGAGACTTGTTTTCAAAAAGAGAGGTTGCTTTGAGCCCGTAAACGGTTGTGTTTGATGTGAATTTTTGAATAAATCAAGTTCTAAGAGAAGAGCCGAAGAGAAAGACCTCAGAGCTGCAAGAAGAACAGAAGCTGGAGGAAATTATGAAAACATTTCTGACTGGTTCCTGTTTTAAATTGTGTTTATTCGCTTTGAAGAATGAGCGTCTGTGTTGAAACTCTTCCACAAAGAAAGAACAGTTTCCATATCTGACGCTGAACTTCAATTTCAGTTGTGCGTTTACTGGCACAATCAGGCCACAGATCAGTCTGGCATCCTGTTCCGGGTGGGTGTTGTATTCCATGCAAAGGTCACTTCTGAGCCTAAAATTACCTGTGATTTCTTCAGATGTGTGAATGACATCAATCCTGTTCCCTTTCACCGTTCACGAGCATGTCTGGCTACCACCCCATGCAAAAATGAGAACCCGTACCACCAGCTTTTCTCCAGAGTTTGTGTAAAGATGGCAAAGGTCCTCTGAGGAGCATCAATGTTAGACAACACTAAGACAAAATAATTTACCTCCAGTCCATAAACAAACACATTCTGATGTCACTCTGCAAATTCTGAACAGAAAAAGTAAAACCTGAGATGGAACAGGCGGGAATTTGGGTTCATGTAAACAACCTTTCAAAAACGTCAAATGGAGGGGAGCCTCATAAAGTTTGAAACTCTCTTCTATCTATCCTCTATACCCACGTGTTCCTTTGTAGGAATGCAGGAGCCAGTCTCAGCTGCCTCAGGGTGAAGGCAGGTTCTGCCACAGACTATTTTTAAAAATCCCCTGTCTCAAAGTTGTCATGTATAATTAATGAAGCAATGAACCCCAAAAAAGTTTCCGAAATCAGACTGTGAAGGTTTGTTTGTGACAGGAAGTTGGACTTTTTGATGTGGGAGTCGATGAAGAGTTCTGCAGCCAGTCTCTAGTGGTCGAGCTGCAACTGTAGATCCAGAGGGATCCATGAGTGGAATCCAGTTCACTTTGCTTTATCTCACCCGGTCACCCATTTTCAGTGGTGGGCGGGGTCAAATCCAGTTGATTAGACCAGAGTGGTTTGTTTTGTTAAGCAGCACATCTAAATGTCCATGCTTATGCTGATGACACGCAGCTATTACACCATGTGTTGCAGTTTTCAAGATCACATTCATATCTTACAGGTTTAATGACCTGATTGGCCTCTCTTCTCCTTTTCCTACACTCAGATCAAACAGTGGTTGTTGTTCTTGGACCTGAAGCCTTCAAGGATTCAGTCTTGGTCTCCAGTCCTACTGTTAGGAACTTTAGGGCCTTTAGTGAAGGAGACTTGACTTTCATGTGAGACATAAATCAAGTTTTTACAACATTATTCTGTCATCGCCACAGTGTTACTGAAACCATGAACAATATTTATCACAATTGTGTGGAGTTTCTTTCTTTTAGGTTAGGCTGGTATAATTCTTTATTATCAGACTGTTCTAAAACAGATCCAAAGGTTCTTCAGCTGGTCCAGCCAGAGATTTTAGGAAAACTGATAGAAGAGATCACATGTTACACGTAGGCATTTTTTCTCTTTTTGTCTTTGAGTGGTGGCACACACCTGAGAAAACTAAGTCACATGAATGTCTGAGCCTTCGCTAGTCTCTGACCTCTGTCTTTCTAAGTTGTGCGTGCTTTCCTGGATCAGCTGCTCAAAGATCTGCATCTAAATCGTGTTTACCTGGCACCTGGAGCGCAGGAGCTACACAGGAGCTAGCTTTGGCTAACCAGCACTTCACAATCACACAGTGAGTGCAGACAGATCCTATTCCAACTCATTCATTATTTCTGAGTTCATCGTTTGCATCCCAGCGAGACCTGATGTTTTTGTGAAACGCTTTGACACAATTCCAGCTAAAATGTCTTGGAAGAAAATAATTATGGCAAAAATAAAACACGTTATTTCACGTTTGTAATAATTCCAAACATTTTCAGCCTGATGGGTCAAAAAGGTTGGCAGATTGGGTCAGCTTGTGAAAAAGAGAATTCTCTTCATTTCTATCAAATTAATGTGGACACTGACCAACTTATAAAACTAAGAAGTGAAAATTACAGCAAACATATGTTATGTGTCCATGTTGTCTGATTGTGCAGTGTTTTTGGTTGCTCTGTGGGCTGTGCAGTGATGTGGTGCTCCTGCTCCTGTAAGGAGGGTCCGGTTCAAATCCCAGCTGGGACCTTTCTGTGGAGTTTGCATGTTCTCCTCATGTGTGCTGAATTTTTTGCAAGGTTAGTGATTCTACTTTGTCTCCAGGGGTGATTGTGTGGTTGTGTGGCCCTGCATCACTCTTTCATGACTAAAACTATAGACATATGTTCTCACTGGACAAATGGACATAGAAATGCCTTACCTCCGGCTCTCGCCAAATGAAGCCCAAACCGTCTCCATTGCTTCCTGATACGTACGCCATCATTCTGAATACGGTTGACAGTGATTGGTCCGAGACTGTTTTCCAGATCTCCAAGCCCTGCCAGCTGCTGACTAGCTCAGTCAGATGTCTCCACATTCTGATTGAATGAACACACCTGGTCCAGGTAATCAGCAGCAAGCAGTGAAACGGGGAGATCTGGAAAACAGGCAGGGTGGTAGATCGTGAGGACCAGGAATGAGCAGCAGATGGAAGAAGCTAATTGGCTGTGGAGAGCCCTGAACGGAAAACAAGATCACTCTCTATTATTGTTATTCATTTATTCCTTTTCTACTTCTCATTCCAAGCTGGAGTCTGGAGGATCTGGAGCTCGTCACTTCAATTTAAAATCAGTTTCAATATATTGGATAACTGTTCAAGAATGACTTGTTGTCACCAATTTAATAGTAGTACCGTCAGTTTGTACACGACTCAGACACACAGTACACTGACTTCTAAATGAAGGAGAGGAAATCCTTCTGGATCCAGAGGAATTGAGTCAGACAAGTCAAAATGAAACACGACAGTCTTCAAAAAGGTCACATTGACATCAAACAGTCTCTGGACATGTTCAGTCAGTCTTCCAATCATGGAACTAATCAGAGAAGACTAAGGCCTGTCTAAGGCCCCCCAACCCAGCTTAGGAGCTGTGTTCCTTCATAAAGGGAGAGCAGTTTTGAAGGCATTCCTGGAGGGACTTCATCATTAGAATCTGCATCCAGAATACATCTGATGTGACTTAGTTAAATGTAAGTTTAAGCCTAATAACTAAGAGTCCAATTCAACAATTATCATTTATGCAATTTATAGACGTTTCAATGCAAACACCATGCAGTCCACCATTTGAGCAACTTAATTAGCAGCATCCTCGTATTAGTTTTATTACAATGTATAAGAGATAATTATGGAAATTTTTTTGAGTCACAATTCAAAGTAATATGCAATTCTCAATTGACAATTCTATTTTACCATTAAAAATGCATTTTTCAATTGACAATATGCAATTCGGGGTTTAATGTGAGAATACATTTTGCAATTTACAATTCAGTGATGAAAATTACAATTCAATCTGACAATTTAAAAAATAATCTATAACATAAAAACAAAACCAATTGCATACATTGTCATGGGTTTTTGATGTCATAATTCAAATGAATATGCATTTAGTTATTTACAGTTCAATATTAAAAATGACATTTTAGTATAGTTTGCTTCAAATTCCTTTTAAAGTAACTTAGAATCTATTGCATTATTATTATTGCATAACCACCAAGAGCAACAAGGGGTTCAGTGTCTTGCCCATGCTTAGACTCTTTGGCTCATGGGCAAGCAGGGCAGGAATCAAACCAATGATCTTCTGGTCAAAGGTCAACCATTCTGGCTTTGCACCACAGCCATCATGGCATTATGCATTAATATTATGGTGTGTGGGAACAGCTGTTGTAATAAACTCCTGGGTTTTGTTTGTTAAATGCAGATTAATTTATTTTGAAGTCAGAGGCTCCTACTCGGTTTTCTCCATGGATTTTTTTCCCCAAAAGAAATGTTCCTACTACGTTTTTATTTTTTTTTTTACTTTGGTAGCTTGGGTGTTTTAATTTGGCGATCGGCACAGCCACTTTAAAAAATAGTGGATGGACTTTAGACAGGTGATCGAGCGACTTGACATGCATGTAAAACGAATCAGATGTGTTGGAGAGAATCCAGTAGTTTTTCAAAATAAAACTTCTTTCAGAATCGAGTTTTAAATTAAAAAGAAAAAGTGTAGGTCATGTTTTTTCTCTGCAGCACGGCACTGGTCTGCAGCCAGGGATTGGGGTCCAGATCTAACTTACCTTAAGATGAATCAACGTATGTCACATGACCTGCTTTCTGGAACAGAGCTGCCTGTAACTGCTCAAAAATGACTCTCTTTAAACTCTTTTAAATTGAACTGTTTAAACTCTTGCATTTATGCTTCCTGTAAAAGCTAAAGAAAGACTCAGTCTTTTCACAAAAACCGCACAATCCCAAGGACCAATCAGACATGGCGGCGGAGTTGGTCATTAATGAGTGAAACACAGGAAACGCAGCAGACTTCCTCTTCCTGTTGATCAAACGCAGTTTCAGCCACATCGGAATGAAGAACAAGTGAACGCCACCAGACCCCGAAGATCCTTCACTTCACATACGAACCCTCCACCAAAACATCATCCTGTTCAGTTGGAAAGCTTCACTGAAGCCAGGAAAAGTGTTGTCTTCTGAGTTTATTTAGGATTACTTTGACCTTTATGTCAAAAAAACCCCACAAAGGAACATAAGAGAGCATTTTTTTGCATTTGGAAGCATGAGCTTCTTTAGGGAACATTTTCTTACATCAATCACAGGACAAACATCAGGAATAAAAAAAGGTACATTTATTAAAATTAAACTGACTTTTACTCAAATTTTTAGTCAAAGATCAGGATTTAATTCAGAGAAAAAACTTCAAAGAAAGAACAAAAAACGTAACATTTTCTGGTTTTCTGAGTGCACCTGAACGCGCCACAGTCAGGTTAAAGGAAACAGTTTCTCCTTTGTTTGTCTTCCTGCGTTAAGATCATTCACTCATCTGTAAATATCTTATGGTTTTTAGCAGCTCACCAGAAGTGTTTTGAGAGCGATTGAAAAAAACAAAAGTCTGTAAGGACCCCGCCTCAGCCGCTCTGCCCTACAGAGGTGGGCGGGGCTGAAAACGGTTTGCAGCTTCAGTGACTCTTTTTAGACGAGCCAAAGCCAGAGAAGCCCATCACTGCCGCCATCTCATCGTCCTCCTCCAGGTCCAGGTCCTCCTCGGCACGCCGCTTCCTCTCCTTCTGCTTTTCTTTCCTGTAGGCCTTCGCCTTCTCCTCCTGAGGAGAAAAGGAACTGTTGGTTTTTATCCTTCACTTATTGGTGCTTCAACCTGCACCAAAACACTGAAAACATTCAAAGAAAATTGTGAAAGTAGTAGATCTGTGAGAAACAGAAGAATCAACAGAAGAGCTTTTTCTGACTTTCACACAGCTCTGTGACCTGAGCAGCAGGGGGCGCTCACCTCTTCCCGCAGCTCCTTCATGCGCTCCTCAAAGTCATACTCCTTCTGCTTCTCCTCCATCTTTTTCCTGTTCACCTCAAAGCGTTTCTTTACCTGATCCAGAGACGAGCGCTCTACCCGCATAGACATGCCCAGGTTCCTCTGGTCTGAACACACACACAAATGAACACACATTAATAAACACACACACACACACATATATATATATGAACACACACACAAACAAATGAACACACACATTAATAAACACACACATATGAACATACAAATTAATAAAGGCACACAAATTAATAAACACACACACACACAAATGAACACACACAAATTAATAGACAAACACTCATTAATGAACTAACACACATTAATGAACACACACACAGTTACATTCATGTCTATCTTCCTCTAGTCATCTGGAGGATGTGTGTTCATTCATGAATTTATCAAATGATCAACACACACACACACCGGTGTTGTTGGCCCCTCCCTAAAGCAGAGGGGGGCCTGAACTTACGTTTCTTGCCATTGATGTGATCCAGGAAATTGATGGAGTCTTTGACCACGCAGTCACAAACATTGCAGTAATATCTAGAAGTAGAAGAAATATGTCTGAATCAGAAGCCTGGCCTGTCCATTTTTCTTTTATTGAAGCTTGTTTGTCTACAACAGGGGTCAGCAAACTGCGGCTCTTTCATCCTTATGTTGTGGCTCTGCGTGGTTTGGGAAAATAAATGATGCGTCCGATTAAAGTGTCTGTGATTTGTCTCAAAAACGTGTAGCATGTCTTCCTATTAAGTCAAAGTTTCTAACTTCTTTTTCCAGACCTTGATCAGCATTTGTCTTCTTCAGAGACGTTTGACAGCACTTCACGTGTCAGCAGGCAGCCGGCATGAGCGGAAAGACCAGTGACATTGAAACTGCACAATATCTAAAAAGTCTTTTATTTGTGTTTTTCGTTTGTTTAATTGTAGTTGTAAATTGTAAAATTATTGTGATCTCGAAATATTCATATAAAACTATAAGTATATATAAGCAAAAGAATCAAATCACAATCAGTTCGGTTCGTTACTGGATGAGGTGAAGAGCACATACTCTGATCTCCTGCTGCATTATGGAGTACGGTGGCTGTCCAGAGGAGAGGTGCTGAAATGTTCATCTTTCCTGAGCTGGAATAGCCAGGGTGGCTGGAAAAGCTGCGTTTAATGGTGGACATGACAGCGAACCTGAACGTGCTGAATACAACTTCAGGGGAGAGGAGGCACAGCGCTACACATGCTGGCAAGCTGACAGTGTTTGTGAGAGATTTACAGAGAGAAACACTGTCTCGCTTCCCTTCCTTAACAGAGTTCAAGCAAGCTCACAAGGTGATAAATTCAGAGAATCTGCGGTCTGCAATCACCACAATGCATGCGTCTCTTGGGAAACGATTCCGTGAGTTCAGAGAGGAAAAAGCCACATTGTTCTTCCCCGTCACTCCCCTAACCATCGACCCATCCCTGTTAAATGTGACTGCGTTTGCAGGTGTAAGTCAACCTGATCTGGAGCTGACTGACATGTCTAAGTTTAAATGCCTGAGAGATGATCTTGAAGATGTTTCCCATCAAAAGGCCACTCTTGCGCAGAGTCACAAATGGGGTGATATTGAGAACGTTCCAAGACCAGACAAACTTGTGTTTGAGACACGGAATGCCATTCCAGACACCTATAAAAGCATGAAGACATATGCATTTGGATCCCTGTCGATCTTCGGATCCACATATTCATGTGAGCAGCTATTCTCCACCATGAATTATGTTAAAAACAAGCACTGCTCAATCCTCACAGACGGCAGCTTTCAGTCCTGCGTTTAGATGAAGGTGACTTCCTACAGCCCTGACTTTCAGACGCAGATGTTCAGGAGCAGAAGTCCCATTAACCAGGTAAAAGAAATATTTACACAGTTATTTTGCAGAGGATTATTGTTATTGTTCAGTGAAATAGTGCTCTTTGTTTCCATTATATCTTTAAATTCAGGTCAAGGCTCTGCTACACCCTCTGAAAGCCCAAAGGATAATGGTTCATGATATTTTTGTTTGCTAAGATAGATAATTGAAGTTCAGCTTTTGAATTCATTTTTCAGAGTTCAAAATGTGTTCATTTAATAAAAGAAATGATTTTCTGAAACGATGGACCGCATGGATTTCATAAGCAACACACTATTTTAAAAACATATAAATATGTGAAATAAATATTTCTTTATAACGGCTACACCTTCATTTTAGAAATCAAAAGGTGTTTGCGGGCTGCACGGTGGCGCAGTGGTTAGCGCTTCTGCCTCACAGCAAGAAGGTTCCCGGTTCAAGTCCTGGCTGGGGGACCTTTCTGTGTGGAGTTTGCATGTTCTCCCCGTGCATGTGTGGGTTTTCTCCGGGGACTCCGGCTTCCTCCCACCGTCCAAAAACATGCTTCATAGGTTAATTGGTTACTCTAAATTGTCCCTAGGTGTGTATGGGTGTGTGATTGTGGCCCCTGCGACAGACTGGTGACCAGTCCAGGGGTGTACCCTGCCTTCGCCCATGAGTAGCCGGGTTAGGCTCCGGCAACCCCGTGACCCCGAAAGGGATAAAGCGGATTGGAAAATGAATGAATGAATGAATGAAAAGGTGTTTGCGGCTCCCAGAGTCGTCTTTTCCGTGGAAACCGGATTGAAATGGTTCCTTGATTGTTAAAGGTTACCGACCCCTGATCTACAGTGTCTGCTCTATAACTTTGTCTCATAGGTTAAAGAAGTTCCAGTTCTCCGTTTTTCCAAACCCAAACTCATCAGGTACTCACCCGCCCATCTCCGCCTGAGGAGTGGTCTTGGTGATAACAATGGTTTTGCCCAGTTTGGACTCCAGATCCACTTTGTAGTCTCTGTGCCGCAGGAGGTCCCGCTTGACAGGGGGGACAGGTTTTCCTGAAAGAGCCAACAGGGGGTCAGGGGTCAGAGGTGATAGGCGACTGATCCTAAAGTGTCCCTGAAGAAAAAGGAGCGCTGTCCTCACCATCCCTGCGCTCCCGCTCGCGCTCCTCGTTCAGCCGCTTCTGAGCGAGGTTCTCGTACTCGTCTTTGTCCCATTTCCGCCGGAAATCGTTCTTACTGGACTGGAGGACACGAGAAGATGACTCAGAAAGCTGTTTTTACATTCTCATCAAACATCCGGCTGATCAACAGAAGGAGCTTTTACTCCTCCTGACAAAACAACACCAGCTTTTCACTTGAACTTTCTTGATAAAACATTTTACAACAGCACCACAGTGACAATCAAAGAGACACAATAACAGAGAAAGCAATGAGACCTGGAACAGCAGCAGAGCCTCGTGCTGCGTCGGAAGACTGTTAGAAATGCAGACGGTGAAGATGCCTGATAGACTTTCAGAACTGAAGCATTCTGCACCTTTCCAGCTCAAACAGGAGGAGCTGGTTCTCCTCTGAGGTTCATTTCTGTTCCTCCAGGAGATGACATCCTCTGAGCCGAGACTGCAAAAGCTCAGGGAGGTTTGGATGAACGCACACATGCTGCTTGCTCCTCCATGACCCCAGATCAGAGCTCAACATCCATCTGACAGAAGCTCCACAAGGTGGTGCCCTCACTGGGAACCATCCGGCCTGTGTCTTGTGTCGGTTTGAACAGCTAAACTTCAGCTCTTCTATACCAGCATCCAGACTTTTGACTGTAAATCTCAGGAAATCACGGTAGGTAAAGCCAGGAAAAGCTCTTCAGACTTCATTTTGATTTGGGGTTCGTTATTTACACCTTAAGTTTAGTCGTTAAAGATAAAATACAACCTCGGTTCAGTCGAAACTTCGTTGACAAAAAAAGACCTTCATATTCATCTCTGCGCCGTAAATAAACCCAGAAGCGTGATTGTTCCTGCGAGTTAGCCGCTGTTCGGCCGAGGCGGAGCTTCCAATGTCTGTAACGGTGACGACGGACAGACCCTCACGGTACGAAACGCCAAGTGAAGACTTTTTAAAATCTTGTTTTAAATTAAAAACACATTTCCAGCAACCAAAAACATCAGTTCTGCTCGGAAACTCACCCCACTGCCGGACGCCATCTTGTTTACTTGTAGAACCGGAAATACGTCACCAGATGTTAGGGTTTGTCATTGACAGCTTCCGGTCTAAGTCACTGCCATTGTTGATTTCTGACTCTTTTTCTTGGTTACAAAAGACACGCCGTTTTCCGTTTTATGTTGTTTGTTCTTTTTTATTGGCGTGTTTTTCTCAAAACGTTCATTTTTCAAATATTGAACAAAAAAAAAAGGAAACGTAAAAAGTTTGAACTTTAACCTCCTGAGAGTCCAGTGTTCACAAATGGGGACAGAATTCAGAGGAACCGCCATATTGGACTCACTCAATGCCAGTGGCACAATTTGTCCTTCTTCTTTCCCGATTTACATTTAATAGAACTGGTCATTTAATTCTTTTTAAACTGCTATATAATACACAAAATGTACCCTTTAAGATAATGTATATAAAAAAATTTCACAGATTTTGCCTAAACACGTGTTCAATAAGTATTTCTCCACCATTATGTTCATTCCTAACATGTAGGTGCTAATAACAGAGCTCTGGGTCTTCAAAATGTCCCTATCTGCTACCGTCCAAATGTACATTCCAGCACCAGGCACGATGAAGAAGACGCCCTCTGACCCATGACCCATCCATTTAAACACAATGATTTTGCAAAGCAAACAGTAGTCTGGGTCTTCATCTCCGATTGGTCCTTTGTGCCTCCTCCTTGCTTGGAGTTTCTTCTGTCCACAGATGAACTGTTTTTTTTTTTCCACTGGTCTGTGAATCCCATTCTCCACATGAACTGGTTTAATGATCCCACATTCCTTTGACACCTCTGTTCCTCTGCTGGCATGCACCTCCAACTGTAATTCTCCCCAAAGAGCAGCTTGGTTCTATAAAATAATTTCAACCTCTAAGCATTTCAAATGAATAAAGCAAACCACTTGTGTTAAGTTTTATTAAACTGGAAACTGCTTCTCTTCTTCAATAGGTATGAATATATGAACAAGAACATATTTAATGAGAAACAAAAATAATGTTTTTTTTCTCATTAAATGAATTCTGTTTGGTCATTCCCCTCATGAACTTAATGGAGGTTTACTTTAGGAATAGCAACACTATTTGAAAGGACCTATATCATGCTATTCTTAAACCGTTTAGAGTAAACTACATCCATATTTATGATAATATACTACCTTTGGTACAATAAAGAACAAATTATTTATGAAACGAATTAATTTTGTGAGGTCTCCTCTTACCCAGAAGAAAGGCGACTCGATTTCGGAGTCTCCGCCTTTCGCTCCGTGGGTGCCGTCCATTTCATGATGTCATCCCAGAGCCGGCCTCGGCAGCGCGTCTGCGTTTCACTCACGAAAACAAACATTCAAACCTTTGCAAAGATAGATGTACATCTTGTGCATATAAATTGAAAGTGTTTTGATGATCACCGCGCGCTCCACAGAGGAAGTGTGTTAGCCTGGGGCGGCGCTGGCAGCACAGACGGTTCTTGGAAGGGGCTGTTCTCACTTTGTGATGTCAGCTTGTGAGAACCCGCTGGTTTTGCTGGGTTGGGGGGCTGGTGCTCAGAGCACAGGGTTTTAGATCAATACTCAGAGATACTGACTGCAGCTAAATACCACTTTAGGGTTGTTTTTGTGAGGAATTAACATCAGAATACACACAAAAGCTAAAAAAAAAAAAAAAAAGTTTAGGCCCTTTAAAACATGAATTAGTTTTATATTCAACTTAAGCTCCTTTTGTGCTCTTTTGGTGGAAATGTCTCTTTGGTGATCAAACTCTGCCAGCGGATCTGGAGCCAATTGGTGCAGTACTTAATAAATCAAACTGTTTCGATTTAAAATTGTGTAGGTTTTTTTTTTTAACTACACAGTGAAGAAAGTGTATTGGCTTTTTATCCATAACTGTAATTACTTGTTGGTGCAAAGCTTCCAGTGTTTTTTGTTTGTTTTTTCTTTCTACTCTGAGCTACCTGGGACCAAGTGGTTAAAGAATATTTGAAGTTTTATTTCTTTTTCATGTTAAACATTTGAATTACAAGGAACCACCTAAAGGAAATACAGAGAAACACCTCCAGACTGAGCATGAGAGGCAGAGAAAGAATGTGGAGGCAGGGACGATAAACTCATGAAGAGTTAAGTCAAAGTGAAGACCAGAAGGAAAAAGAAGTTGATAAATTATAGGAGCAAGGAGAGGAAAGAAATGCTCAGCAAAACCGAGCACTTCTCTGCAGAATCACCAGAAACAGACTTCATAGCCACTGTCTTCAAGGTCTGTAGGCAGCGGTATAAATGTCAGAGTGCAGGAGAAGAAGACATGACTTTCCTCACCCAAATGCTGTTTTCTTTTGAAGGCAGAGTCCACTCTGAAGAAAGACATGCAGAAGAGCAAAATAGAAACTCAAGAGACAAACAGCAGAACTACAAGAACAGCTTGAAAAAGAAAGAAAACCACATTCAAAAGTTACCCGGCTAACTTCAGATTGCCTCATCAAACGATCAACCAAAAAACGTCCCCCTGATTCGCTCATTCAAGAAAATTAGAAATAAATACAAATAAGCCATCAAAGACCAAAAATACAGCTGATTGCCAAAGTCACAACAGGGAAAAACGATCAACAAATGCAGGTTGCAAAGATTAGCACTCTGATGGGAAATGAGCATTTGTCAACGACACAGATAGAGGAAGTTTGCTGCAAGTCATCAAGCAAGAGTTGCATGTATTGGGAGTTTGTCCGTTGGAAGGACAAAACGGTTCCAGTCACAAGTGCAAGCAGCATTTCAGATGTAACATTTACCCAGTGGGTGACAGGAGGCCACTGTCAAGGTGACAACTAAGAGATCTTTGGAGGGATGTTGAGAGGACCTCAGTCATCTCTTCCACAGGCATGTAAAGAGATTGAAACCACTGTAACACCAAACAGCAACATGCCTTCTGTCCTGAGCTGAAGAGGCATTGGTCATCATCTCTGACACGGTTTGTTCAAACATTTCAGGTTTAATCCTCACATTCGCCGCTGCAGGAGGTGCATTCATCTGCGCTGGTCATATCTAGCATTTATTCACACTGATCTCTGCCTACACAAACACATTCATTGTTAGTGTGACTCTTTGAAATGACTCACACTCGCAGATACAACACACTGATCTAAGAACACACACAAAAAGGCAAAACATACGGATCAATATTTAATACTTCCCCGTTTTGCTGTATAATGTTTGTAGATCAAGAAAAGTGTTTGTTCATAAAAACCTTCAGAGATCAGAGGTGTCTTTTATTAAGATAACAGAACATTTCTTACAATCCCTGACAGAAGACTGCACTTTCAATTATCATTGGTGCTTTGTTTTTGCAAGAGAATAATCATCAACAGAAACTTTAGAAATTCACTGAAACCCCAATTTCAAACACACTCGTGATTTTTACACAGAAATGTTTGGTCAGAAGAGTCCAGATTTGGCTGCTAGACTTTGTTACCGGCCGCCCTGGCTATAACCAAGAAGTTCGGACCGCTTCTTGGACCGGAAGCGGCTCAGGTGAGGCGGGTGGCTGGCCCCGCCCCCCGCACAGGTGATGCTCATATAATAGGTGAAAAGCGCTTCGACGGCGTCTGTTTGCCTGAAGAGAAGAGCCGAGATGTCAATGAGAGGAGTGGAACCCGCAGCGCAGAGCCCGCTGTTGTCCTCCAGGTACGAACCGGAACCAGAACCTTGCTCTGGGAGGGTTCTGAGCTGTTCTGCGATCTGTCTATGAGAAAAATCCGTTTGAGAAGTGGTCTCATCGTCACAAATAGAAAGTTTTGTTTGTTAAATGTTGGTTTCCTCCAAGTACAGAGAAAATCAGTCCTCTTGGGTTCCACGTTTTTCAGGATCATCTTTCTGGGGTAAATCGAGTAAAATTCCACAACAGACATTTATCATCTAAGTTTTTTTGTTTGTTAGTTAGTTTTTTTTTTAAACAGATAATGTTAGAGCTCTGGTCAGTCTGGACCGGCTGTCCTATAACAAAAAGTAATGTTTTTTTTTCTTTTTTTTTTTTTTAAATGGAGCACATTTATGTCTTTGAAAATCTAAAGTATTTTTATCATTAAATCATACATGATGGCTTCTAAAATCTGATTAGAAACTGTAAAAAATCCCATTTCTGTTTGTTTTTACTGATTTGTACCTGCTTCACTTAAAGTCGTTGACTTTGTTCTCGACTAACGTTTCAAACAAAATATCTTTTTGGAAAACTTTTCTAATAGCTTTTCTGTATAAGAATGCATTCTCAGTGATGCTCTCGTGAGCTAAAGGAACTAGGAATCCTGGGTATTTCTGTTGTGCGTTGACGTGTTTGGGAAATATTTCAGCTGCTGTTGATTCTCCTTCACAGGAGAGAAAGTTTGAAAGCTTCAGGAACAGAAACGCGTCCTCTTGAAGGGAGCGAGCATTCATGTTCTCTGTCTGGAGCTGCAGTGTTTCTGATGATGGAGTCAGACGCATTTCAGGAATGTTTTAGTGTGGGTTCCCTGGTGGCACCGACATTCTCACCGGCATTCAGCTGTGTTATACTCACCCGTATCCTCTACACGCCTCATATTCTGTCATCCCATAGGATGCCCATGTCACAGTGGGACACACCACCTGCCCTTTTCCCAGCCCATGGCCTCATCCTAGAATAAAAAGCCTTCATTGTCATTATACACCGTAAAATGAAACGTAAAAACTGTTCCCTTAATGGAACATGGAAATGAATGAAAAACAGAACATGGTAGAATCCGGTGGATTTCAAAGCAAACTTCAACACAGGGATGGCAGTGAGACGGAGGATCTGGACCGAAACGCTACAGAAAGCTGCAGGTTGAAGAGCTGAACACTGGGACGAGTGTCGTCCTTCGGAACGTGTCTGGTTCTGTTGACACAGCTGGAGATGGAGGCTGCTGAGGGGATTGTTGGTCACAGTTTGCAGTCTCTGTCTGTCGGCTTCTGTGCAGCTGGACGCCCCCCCCCCCCATCATGGCACTCCCACCACCGGTAGCTGTGACCTTTAGGTCTGATCATCAAAATCAAATGCTTTGGTTTTAACTGATGTATCGTCAGGGTCAGAAGGTTCTGTTCAGTGAGAAATGTCCCTCTGATTCTTCTGAAGACATGGAGTCCACACTTCTGTTAAATTCAAAATGAGACTTTTAATGTTTCATTGTTAGATGACTCGTAACTGCAGACTGACGTGGAGGTTTTCTAGATGATCGGAGCCTTGGCGTGTGGATCAGAACACGCCTGGTGTTGGTAAAGCAGTGGCATGCTAACCCAAACTCTGTTGTGTGTGGACAGTTCACTGAGAAGCTCCCAGACATGAAGAGATGGCTGTTCTGCTTGAACATTTGTGTTTATCTTTCCACCTTTTGTTTTTTGATACAACCTAAACACAGAGGGGAAACTCCAGGCCTCCAGGGCCACACTCCTGCATGTTTTCCAACATTCCATGCTCTGGCATGTTTTTAACTAGCTGGACACGCCTGAAGCAGGAAATCAGTCAGGAGTAGAGCTTGGATGTCTGGAAATCATGCAGACACTGGAGTTGCCTATCCCTGCCTAAACACAATGAAGTTCTTTAAACATGCTGAAGCAGAGGCGTTCTGGTTCGGTTCTGATGTTGCTGCTGTCGTCTCAGCTTCTCCTTCAGCCCTTGGTCATGCGTCTGTGTGAAGGGCTGGTCTTCAGCCATGTGGAATGGCTTCTCTGACCCACTGCTGCCCCCTTCAGGATGCTCTGCCCCAGAACCATGGCTCCTCCCAGAATGCAGCTCTGTCTATGACAGTTTGGTCAGGTAGGAGGGCGCCTCACAACTCTTACTATAAATTCTCCTCTCTAACAGTGGCAAATGGGACGTTGTGGTGGTGAAATGCTGAAGTGCCTCTAAAGAGCAGTGTTGCTGTAGAAATGTTGCTCTTCTTTTCAGTAACGCCTCTCCGATCCCGTCTCCTCCGGCTCTCGGCGGCATGCGAGGACGTGAACGAGCGTACAGCAGCAAACCTCGCAGGTTCTTGCCTTCACTGACTTGAGCTAATGAGCTTGACGAGGCTCTCTCCAGAGACGCTTTGGTTTCTGTCTGCAGACCGTCCATCCTGGAGCGCTGCATCCTCAAAGCGTCCACCAGCAGCGTGGCCGTGGGGACGGATGACGTGGACAAGAGGTTGGTCATAAAGCAGCCTGCATCACTGGCACAAGTGCACGTGTACTGGAACCAGAGATGCTAACAAGTGTTTCTGCATTCCTGAAACAAAAGCATTGTGACAAGTTTAGCTTTAGACCTGCTGACAATGTCTTGGAGCTAAAAATAAATGAAATGAGTAACTGAACCCTTGTGACCTTAAAGCTGCTCTTTGAGTTTGAATTTTTCTGCATGTGAGACTTGAGAGCGACTGAAGTCCCGTCTCTGAAGTGCATGGATGAGGCACACAGAAGGGTGTGTGGTCTCCCGCTCTGTGAGCTACTGCCCTGCTTGGTTTGCAGATAACCCTGCTTCAGTAACTACGGGTCACTTGGATCTGAGCAGGCGATCAGAAACTGGGATCACTTAATCCAGCTAAACGGTGACTACAGTAGCGGAGTTGGCTGCAAAACAGAGCAGCAGAACACGAGGAACCGTGTTGGAGATGCCTGAGAACTTTTTTTTTTTTTTTATAACTGCACTGAAGCTTCTGTTTCGCTATGCTGTGTCCTGCAGGCCCCCGTTTGGCCGCTGTTACCCCCGCCTGCCTGACCCGGCCAATTCTGAGACCAATGCAGCGGTCCTGAAGCGACGGCAGAAACAGATTCAGTACGGCAAGAACACTAGCGGCTATCTGAACTACCTGCAGCAGGTGCCAAAGTGAGGAAACCTCAGTGGACAGGCGTTGTGGGCGTGGCTAACACAGAAGGCTTGACTGATTCCATCTTAATACTTACAAACCAATTTTTAATTTTCTTTTTCCCCAAGACACCTAAGGGACCCGAAGCTCCACCCATCCACTCCCAACAAGTACAAAAAGTACAGCCGGCGTTCCTGGGACATGCAGGTTCGTCTGTGGAGGCGGGCGCTGCACCTGTGGGACCCTCCATCTGCAAGCCAACCAGACGAAACACCTGACCCAGTGGAGCAGCTGTAGGTGCCGATCAGAACATTCATGCTTTACTGGTTTGTTACATCCACCCCCTGCCGGCTTTTCAGATCTGCGGGCTTAACCTGCACATAGATCAGGTGTGGTCAGAGGATTCAAACCTGCAATCACCAGATCCACTTTCTCAGGTGGGTGGGGAAACGAGCAGGTGGATGGTTTCCTCTGACTCCTGCTCCTACTGGAGATCAGATCAGCCTTCTTCCTGCTCCTGTTATTCAGTTGGTCAAGAACCAAAAACAAGTCTGAAGTTCTACAAACAAGGTTGGCCCTGAAACGATGCAGTTTGTTTCTTGTTGCCAGGGCAACAAATTCCTTTTTTTTTTTTTTTTTTGTTTTTGCGCAAACTTTAAAATCAGATCCAGGAAGCACCAAACAAAAATCAGACAAACCCCCTAAACTTTCCCCTGGCCATCCTTTGACAGAGCAGGATAAACAGAAATTTGTCGGAACGTACAGCTTTCTCCTACAAGTTGGAGTGATCATACTGCCCTCTACTGGAAGGCAGCTGCAGCATCAAGCTGCATGTTCTAAACCAGGGGTAGAACTTTGCAGAGGGCCCGATGTGGTCAGGTGAATGTGAAGGCCAGCCTGTCTTCTTTGAGCCTCTATAATGGCATTGAATACAAATGAACTATTCAATAGAAATGTCATTGCAGCGGCACTTTTATTTCTCATGGAACAGACATCCCCAAATTTCCTGAATTTCAGATTTGAAGAAGTCAAATAAAGCAGGAAAAAACATTAAATATTTTATTATTTGAAATGTCAGATTTGCCATTAAATGCTTAGTTTAAACTTCTAAATCTTAGCCATGCAAACATGAAAATGAGGCAAATTGCTCTTCAAAAGTGCCATTGTGGTTTTGATCAGGGCAATCTGTTCATCACATTTGGCCCTTCAGGCTCTGGAGGTCAAGCAGCCTAAATGCTGCCGTGCTGTTAAAACACTTTCCTGTTGAAACCGTTCTGTTTGTCTCCTGTGAACCCTGTGTCTCCTCTCAGAGCCTCTTTATATTGAACCCTTTGAAAAAGCCAGTTTCTTGGCATATATGGCAGTTAGGTATTTTACGTACAAAAACACTAAACTTTCCATTTTCCTGGAGATGGTCCTCGGTGCCAACTTTTAAGTCGGAAATTTAGAAGTAGGTGAGAAAGTGTCACAGGAGGGCTGTATAACAGTGTGGCCACAGGTTGACATCAGTGAGGAAGTGTCCTCCGTTTGTCCTGCAGGCAGAGCCAGCTGGCGAAGATGACGTCTGACCTGTGCGAGGACGGAGGAGACGAGCAGAGAGAGAATCGTGCTCCTGCGTCCTCTAAAGTCTTCTCTGTTTCTCCATTTTCCACCGGCTGTGAGGAGCCAGCCGGAGCCTGGAGCGTCCCAACCTCACCGGTAACTGTGGTCTATTACCTCTGCTCGGAGACAACCGTGCCAGCCCTGAGAAACGTTCTCTCTTCAGATTTTCTGCTGCTGTCTGTTTGTTTTTGACACTTTAGAACCCCTTCAAATGTTCTGGGATGAAAACGTCCAGCTTCTTCTGGAGTTTCCTCCTCATTCTTGTTTCTCTCACTTTTCTAGAGCAGTTTGACGCTCACTGAAACAAATGTCCTGAGATTAAAGACAGATGTTTCTCCTCCGTGAATATAACCTGTCTTGTCGGCAGATGCAGTCGGGCTGCCGGCGTCTCCGCTCTCCTCCAGGCCTTGGCTTCTCCCACAGGAGTTTGCTGATCCCCGATGACAAGAGTGACTGGCCTCGCCTCCTGATGGAAACTGATCACATGCCAGGTAAGATCCACCTGCATGTTCTCGGCCTCCTCTGACTTCCATCAATCAACAACAGGATGACGTAAAAAAGGACCTTCAGCTACACTCTAAAATCTGAAGCTGTCTCAGGTTTCCCGCTGTCCCTACAGCTTTTACGGAGCCGATGGTCAGCCTGAGGAACTTCTGGTGGTCCATACTTGCTAACGTTCTTTAGCCTTTGCAACTTGGCTCAGTTTTTAGCATGTCTGAATTGGCATGTGTTTCATAAGCTTTTTTCTTAACTTTTGTATGGCTGCTTTTCCACTGGAGTTGTTACCTGCACAAATGGTTCAGGAGTTTATGGTGGTTGAAAGAATGTCAGCACTGAGGTTTAACTTCAGAGATTGAAGCTGAACTCTTGAAACAAGCCTAAACATGCGTATTTATTCATTTTCATTCATTCCAAACCGCTTTATCCCTTTCGTGGTCATGGGGTTGCCGGAGCCTAACCCGGCTACTCATGGGTGAAGGCAGGGTACACCCCTGGACTGGTCGCCAGTCTGTCGCAGGGGCCACAATCACACACCCATTCACATTCACACTACGGACAATTTAGAGCAACCAATTAACCTGTGAAGCATGTTTTTGGACGGTGGGAGGAAGCCGGAGTCCCCGGAGAAAACCCACGCATGCACGGGGAGAACATGCAAACTCCACACAGAAAGATCCCCCAGCCAGGACTTGAACCAGGAACCTTCTTACTGTGAGGCAGGAGCGCTAACCACTGCGCCACCGTGCAGCCCGCGCGTATTTATTTAGACCAGAAATTGTGATTCTTGCTGGATGATATCAACATGTAGTGACATAATTTGACCACTTGGACGCTACACATCCTCACAATCTACTCCAGCTGATCCCCGCATGTGTCAGGTGGGCTTGATTGCCGAACATGTCTTTAAAGCAGCTTCCCTTCAGCTGAGGTGTGTTTTTAACAGGGTGAAGAACAAGCTGCTGGGTTTGTGTTGCTCCTGCCGTCTGTTTTTTGCAGAGACGAACTTGAGTAATGGCATGTTTGCTGCAGTGTCCCGTTTGACGTCTTGGCGTCTGTCTGCTCTGCAGATTTCGGCTCTGATGACCAGCAGGTTCCCGTGTTTTCTGACCAGCTCTTCTGGAATCCTTACTGACCTGAGGTGACCGCGTCAAAGATGCCCTGCACAACCCGGACCTCTGATCATGACCGTGTTTGTATCGTCTGATTCATTTGACTTTTAAAGATGAGCTCAGATTTCCTTCATGGCAGCAGAAGGGATTGATCCCTGGTCCAATGCTCTGCTCTGATGGTGGGGGGTGGGGGGGTCCTGACCTGAGCACCACTTTATCATTTGCACTTTCTTGTTTGTGTTAAACTGCATCAGATGGAGCACTTGTCACCTGCACTGTTTGAGTCTTAAACTGCCTGGAGATTCACCAGCTTGTCCTTAACTCCTGTTTGTTGTCACTCTGTCCTTGTTGTCTTCGTCCACCTTCACCTTTGTGCTCTGCTGTCTGGATCAGGTTCTTCCTTGTGTATCCATGTTTTTTCTCAAAAACAAAGTTCTGTCAGTGTTCTGTGACTTTTTTTTTTTTTTTACTTGATTTTTGCTGCTTGAATATCAAGAGCAATGCTAAAATGAGAATAATAAAGATTTAAATAAAGTGTAAAGTTATGTCCTGCTTGGCTTTCTTGTTCGGAACTTTAACAAATGTTGATGTCCAAAGATCCACATCAGAACTCCAAATGGTCTGAAAACTGACTCGGCTACTCATGGGCGAAGGCAGGGTACGCCCCTGGACTGGTCGCCAGTCTGTCGCAGGGGCTCAGTTGGAATGTGATGGTTTTAAATCAAGGGTCTAAGATGGTGGATGGTGAAATCTTGTTTGGAACATGTGCTGCAAGTTCCATTGCAGTAGAGTTGCTAAGATTTGTAGTTTAGACAAACCCACCCCTTCAGTTTTCCAGCGAGCCACTTGACACGTAGACCTGACGTCATGAGACCTTGTTTGTGTGGTCATGCCACTTTTGGCCACCAGGACTTCGGGTTCATAAGCTCAAGGCAGGAGAACATCTCTAGATATTACACAACTTCAGACAGATTTTGATTGGCAGGTGGGTTATCCAGTGAGTGAATCCAACAACGCTACAAAGTTTTGGTCATTTCCCACAAAGCTCTTTTTGGAACATTGATTTGAGTAAACCTCGGTGAATGAGCTTGACCCACTCAAGCTTCATGTTCCCCTTTCAGAGGCCAGTGGGTGACGTGATAGAAAATCCATCCAGTGTTCATGTCCATGGAAATGGATATAAACATGTCTCTTAAACTGCAGTTGAATTCACCTGTAAAAGTGATGGAGGGACATTGTTTCAGAAGACATTTTCCTGTTTTTGATTTCATTTCTCTGTGCACTGACACACACAAACAACCCGTTGACAACAGCCACACTACTGAAGAATGCTGCACCTTCTGTATGTTTTAATTAAGTGAATAATAAAATCAAAATGTTTCCACAAAAATGCTACAATCTTCTCATCTGTCAAGGATTGGCTGACCAAAGCCGATGAATGTTTGCACAGTCAACTCCCATGAGAACCGTGTGAGGGTGAGGACTGGAGTACAGCTGACTGCAGGTTAAGAAACAACTTTTTCATAGTTCCTCCACGTTTTTTATACAAATCCGTTGAGTTTTGGGAATGAGGCTTTTAGACTCTTCAGGATACAGTGTGTAAAGTTACTTCCGGTTTACAGGTTTAGACTGGCAAAGCTGATAACTAAACTTTGTGAACGATCTAAGAGAAGAAAACGAATACAGTTTGGTAGGACATTTTTAAAATAAAAATTGTACAAATTTCTGTTACAATTGGTAAGGTTACCTTTTATTATTTATGTAAAACTGAGTTAAACAGAGCTCAGTTCTTTGCTTTGCCTGTCTGGATCTGTGAAGTGGAAATGACTTTACACACTGTCGGCAATGTGGTCATTTTATGTGACGTCACAGTGAAAACGGTCTGCTCTGGTTGTTGTTCACCTTTCAGCGTATCCCATCAGGGGTCGATCAGCTTTCACTGAGTCGCACAAGTTGTTGGCAGAGAGTTTTATGCTGGATGCCCTTCCTGACGCAACCCTGTATGTTGGAGGCGCAGGGAGACCCACAGTTAGGCTGTCAACTCTGGTGTTATTGTAAATCCTTTGTATGAGTAGTATTAGAAGTTTCAACAAAAAAAGGAACTGAACAGAAACAGTCCACTGTCCTGGTTGATCATACTTAAAAAGTACTGTTCATTTCTTTCACTGAAGGCAGATGTTTGACAGTGTGCTGAGTCTACAGAAGGTGTTTTTTTCCATCCATCACGATTGTGTATTCTTCACTGAAAATTCTGCAAATCTCATCAGGTTTTGAAACCTGGGGGCATCTCGGCAAGGAGTTTTCTGACACTTAGACGAGTTTATTGCCAAAAATAGTTCAGGGACGAAGTATACTAATACCTGGATATAGTATCATGAATCAGCAAGGATACAGCCTGTTGCTCTGAGTTATGTTTGACAGACATGACTGCAGGTAAAAGCTTTGGGAAGCTAACGATTTTAAATATTTGTGTGTTTAGGACTAAATTAAATAAATCCGGGAGAACATAAGTGAAGCCAAATTAATGGTAGATGCTAAGAAAACATGTTATGCTGATACAATGTTGGAAAATAAAAGCCTCTTGTTCATTATGAGCAATGCCCCAAATAATAGAATTGTGAGGAACTATCATTTTGGAATATTAAAGTCCAGTATCATCAGCTGAACACCATGCTGACATCCCAACAGAAGACATACATTCACACACATTCACATTCACAATAAGGGACACGAGAATCCTCAACTGACCTACAACACATGTCTTTGGACTATGGGAGGATACCAGAGTGCCTGGAAACAGCTTTTGACTGTACAAGAGAACTGGACTGAGTGACCCCTCCCCCTTGGTGTTCCAAACAGAAATGTACTTGCTGATTCCAAGAAGCCAAAAACACATGGACTTCTAAAGAGAAATAAACAGTTATTACTCAGTAACTCGATTTGTCAAAATACCCATTCACCCAGTCCAGTTCTCTTATAAACACCTCTCAGTGGTTCACTGAGAGGGATTGCAGTCAGGATTCTTTATTTAGAATCAAGTGAAATTGTAAATGCAAGCAATCACTTATGTTTTATATAGGACATGTTTTGTTGACTGTGTATATATAGTACTCAGTATAAATGAGTACACCCTCTTTAAAAAGTAGTTATTGAATCAGTAGCGCGATGAACAAAAGGACAAATTCCAAACTTTCCACAAGGATGAGTTTAATTGAACACTTATTTAACACCAAAACATGAAATGAAGGTGAATAATGTAACTTAGATCACAAAATCGTCCGTTTTCTCAAATTGGTTGAAACAAAGCAAAAAAAAAAAAATACAGCCTGCATCAAAAACTACTTCATCTGGTATAGATTCCCAGTAGTTTTCCTCTTTTTCAGCATGGGCCCTAGCAAATAAGGCTGCTTTTTCATGCATGGGCTTTTGGAGAGGCTTCCTTCATGGATGATATCCATACATGTCATTCCTCTGCTGTGTGCTGTATGGTGTCACGGGAAACGGTCACTCCAGTTTGACTTTCTGCTGCTTTAGCTAACTGCAGTGAACTTGCATGGAGATTTTCTTCAACCTTCTCATCAAAAGACGCTCCTGTTGAGATGTTAACTTCCGTGGACGTCTCTGTAAGATGGTTGCACTCCCATCTTTCTCACATTTTTGGATCACTTTTGCTAAAGTATTTTGACTGATTTGTAAAGCTTTGCTGATCTTCTTGTAGCCCTCACTTTTTTGTGTAAAAAAAATGTTTTCTTTTCTCAGACTTTATGACATTTCTCTTCCACGAGGAGCAATTTCTGACAGCATGAAATGGGAGGGGCTTTTCTCTCTTAATTAATGCTCTTTTAGAATCACCTGTGTCCTGGACACATTTTACATGAATCTTTAGACTCACCTGTGGTTGAATACCTGTTCATTAGAATTTTGTAGCCTTAAGTGTGGCTTTTCTCCTAAGAATAATCATTTATACGGAGCACTATCCATCCATCCATCCATCCATCTATCTGTGTATAGTGAACAACATTTTACCTCTTTTTATTTTTACTATTATTGTTAACAGAATACATTTCCCGCCCACCACTGTGGCACGCGCTGCATCGCCCTTCAGCTCCCTCCACCCCCGCCCCTCGAACGCGGTGCTGTAAACAAGCTGCTGTCACCCACATGACTACATCTCCCATCATCCTCCGCGCCGCGGGCTCGCTGTGTCCCTTGTTGGATTATTTTTGTCTCTGCCGGATTCTTGGGCTCTGGTTCGGTTCTGAGCAGGATTGCGGGGCGACGTGAAGAACTAGAAGCTGGACAGAACCGGACAGGTGCCGCGAGGAGGAGAAGCTTCGCGCCTCAGCCGCCTCCTCTTCCTCATCCTGGAACCGTAAATGTTATTTATGAATGCCTGCCGCTCACGGGCGTGTGCGCGCAGGCTCCCCATCATTACGCTGTTATAATTAGAAAACACTGGACAGACATTCTGGCCGATGTGCGGGTCTGTCCCGCAGCTGCGGTGTCCGCGGTGTGCGGCTGAACCCGCGCTTCGGTTCTTTGTGATCGGCTCGGTTCTGTGAGCGGTGGCGGGCGGAGTTCTGCTGTTTGATAACACTGGGTCAATACACCGAGCATCGTCGCAACCCGGGGAAGCCTCACCTCAACACCCGACAAGGTAAGCGAGCGGGAAGAGCGCGGTGGAAGCGGCCGCATGCGGTTCGGGAGTTGGCGCTCCGTCCGCAGCATCCCGGACCCGCAGTGTTTCCCTGCTCCCTCTGGCCGGTCGGGGAGCTCACAGGTCGGCCACGCGCTGCCAACAGCCCTGTGGAGCCTCTGTGTGCTCCCCGCGCTGGTTCTGAGCACAAACCGGCCCTTGAGGGGGCCCGGGCGGAGCAGAGGTAGCGGTTCTGGGCGGGATGCAGACCGAAGCATCCCGCGGCCGTCAAATCACAGCAGCTAACGGAGCTAGCCGCTGTTAGCCGGTGCTCTCCGGCCGGGATGCTGCGAGGCGGCAGCAGGGGCTCACTGCTAATTCCCCGGACCGGGACAGCCCGAACCAGCGGGTTCTGCGAGCTGTGGAGAAAAAAACGAACCTTCATCCTGAAGTTGTGTTTCATTGAAACAGATGTCTGATTTTTAGCGCCGACCTTGAAAAACGACAGATTATTTACGGCAGCTAGCTTGTAGCACAGGTGAGCTGTTAGAACCGAACCGGATGTCTGAAGCAGTCCAAACTTGAAAAGCTCTATTCCGCGCTCCGGTTCTTCAATGAGATTCTAACAAATGCTGGGGGCTCAGCGGGGGTTCGGGGGCGTGCACAGACGCGTGCTAGCTAGCATCCCTCATTGAAAGTTGTGGGAGTCGCTAGCTAACAGCTAACAGCAGCTGGAGGGGAGCCGCGGCCTCAGGGAGCCCGAAAACACGCAGCTCTGCCCGCAGCACGGTGGCCTTCCCGCACAGGACACGGTCCGTGGTGGGCTCAGCTCGGCAGGGCCCGGTCTGAACCAGAAACTGTCTTTGGGTCCTGACCTGGCCTCACAAACTACTCGGTGGTTCCGCGTTTATGTCTGGCTGCTGTTGCCATGTCGCACTCTCTAAAAGGATGGAGTCTGTGTTTACCTGGAGATCTGACGTCATTTTAGATCGAAAACTTTCAGTGTTTTTCTGTTACCTGCTGAGTAAATGAGCCGAGAGAGAAAGATTTCTGTCCTCAAAGAAAATAGATGGAAACACAACGAGAGGTTTTATTTTCTCATGAAGGACTAAAGCAGCCTTTAGTTTGTGTTCTGTGTGCTTTCCTTACATGTCTGAAACCATCCTAGAACATGTGCGTTTGACTCACTTAAGTAGTTCTGACTCACTAAACGTGGCCAAGGAAAACAACTGCTGAATGCTTTGATGAACTCCCTTAACGAAGCTAAACAGGAAGTGTTTTGATTTTGCTTCTGTAGTTTCAACAAAATAATGTCATGAATTGTACTGGTATTATGACGTGTATTATTTGGGGCCTGGATTTATCTTCAATTCTAAAGGAACCAAGAAACATTTCAACTCACATGGTCTTCTTAATAATATTTCACCGTGCCTGTAAGTGTCTACAACTCAGTTGTAAACATGTCAAATCGACATGTTAATTTAAAAATATCTTCGATGTAACTTTTACAAAAAGCTTTTCACTGATCGTTGAAAGTAAACCACCAACAATCATCCTCTTCTGCGCTTCCTGGATCATCTGAAGGATCTGTGTGAAGCAGCTACGTCTCCTCTCTGCATCTACATTGGATTTTACTAAAGATGCAACATTCACACCTACTAAACTATGGTCACATGACCCATTTTAATCCATAAAGGAGACTAAATTAGCAATGTTTTTCCTCACATTTCATAAATACTAATTAAAGACTATTTTTTTTTAAAGACCCACTCCAGTTAAATTGTGATTTTCTCGTTCTTGTAGCACATTTCTGATGACAGAAGATATATATGAAGAAAATTAGGCTTAAAACTGTATTTCTGAATATTTCTTTATTCAAATCGTTGTGAATCAGGGGCAGACGAAAAAATGAAGTTTGAGAACAAGCTTTTTAATGAGTGGACCACGGGCTTCCTGCTCTGCTCCATTCTGATGCGTCCGCTTGCAGACTAAAGCAGACCCTGTTTATACTTCAAAGCGATCGGTCATCGCATCAATCGCATGCAGAATCGTATGTTACAGTTCATACTAATGTTGGCTGGTTTTGCTGCGATTCTTCACAATAACTGGGATGAACTTCTGAGCGGTGTTTATACTTTTCAAGCGGCACAATCGTCTTGAGCGTTTATTTTTAACGTGACAAACCTCTTTCTCACACACTTGCTGCGTCTGTGAACGCACAGATACATGAAAGGCAGAGGAGGAAGTGGTGTGTTCCTTCACTAAGCCAAGATTCAAAATAAAAAAAAGGGTCGAATTGCATTCTGGAGTGCAGCAAGATATGAAATATAAGACATATCTTTCCAGTAACTTGCTCTATTTTCTATCTCGCTCACTCTGCCTCTGTAAAATTAGGTAAAATTCCAGTCGCGAGTGTCGTCACCAGCAGGTGTCACATTCTGCAGCGACTGGGGCTATTCCGCTCCGATGGCCATGCAACCACTGTGACGCCAGCGATTACTAATCACTTCGAAATATAAACCAACCCTAATAGGTCTATGTATGTCTTTGATTTCCTCATCTGAGCTGGAATCTGTGTCAAAACTGTACAACTGGATAGCTCTGGCATTGCTCGCCATTTTTATTGCACAGCTAATTTTAACTTGGGGGTGTGAGGGGCTGTAAGCTAGCAGAAGAGCTTGGTAACAGATGGGGGGGGGGCTTATTCCACACCAGCAGTCCCGTCCACAACTCAGAGGTGAATTTCTAATGAACTCCTGCTGCTCTGCAGAAACTATGTCCTCAAAAATGACACAGGGGTTTTTTATTTAGGCTAAAAACAGCATCATCATAATTAAAGATCACTGGGAACACTTTTAGAATTAATCAAAAGATGATTGGAGTGGGACTTCAGTACTTTTAACCATCATATTTGTTACTGTAAATTAAACTTTAATATGTTTTTTTGAAACAAAAACATCTGATAATCTTTGATATGAAATCTGTAATGAGACTTATTATATCCAGTATGAAACTGAAACTCAGATGTGGGGGATCCGGTTTATTAAAATTAAAACAAACACTTTTTAAGAAACACTTAAACACAATGCAATGAGAATCTGAAGATTCTGACAGAAAAAAACACAAAAAGCCTAATTGAGCTGTGGGTTAAATGTTTTTGCCAGAACAAAGCACAGAACAGCTGGTTTCTGTTTTATGACATTGACACAGGCTGCAGCTTAATTTTTTACACCTGCAGCATGACAGTTGAATGCAATTATTTGCATTTAAATCTTGTTCACGCTTACATCATCAACAACTTAACCCTTTAACACTGTTGACATTATTTTAGATACCGTAACTCTTCAACCATTTACGCCCATTTACGCGTTTAACATAATTCCAAAGGATTTTGAAGCTGAGAAAAGCAACTACTGATATGCAACACTGCACAGTTATGGAGTGATCTTTGTGCCATCATATTGCAAGTAAAATTCACTATTTTGAGATCAACATTTTCTAAATTGTAAACAAAATGTAAAGTTTCAAGAATAAAACTTAATGATTTGCAAATGAAAATATTTGCTTTCAAACATTTTTTTTTACTTCAAAAAATATTTTGGTGATTGCAAACTTTTTATTTTTGCTTTCAAAAATGTTTTTGCGTGTGCAAACTTTATTTTTGTTTAAAAAAATATCTGCGTTTGCAAAATTTATTTTTTGCTTTCAAAAAATATTTTGCTTTTGCGACACATTTTTTTCAGATGCGCAGTGTCTCATCTCGCTTTCGTCTTATCTTTGATTTTGCATTCTTAAGTTTCTATTTCGTGTGATAGTTGTGCCACCAAACAGCCAATCACAGATAAGAGGGTTCATGCTGATTGGTCTAGATTCTGTCCAATCAAGTGTCTCTGCCTCGCATTGACTGTGATCGCAGGCAGACAGGACTTTGTGTCGGTTCTGCTGGACCGGGATTCTGAAGTCTTCAGCCATTCTGACCCGTTTCTCTTTAAGCAGAACTCAGAAGGAGCAGAAAAAACAAAATATAAGGGTTCTGTAGTTACTAATGTTAGTGTAGAGACCAGCGTGGAAAAAGCAGCAGAAAAACCGTCTCAGCGCCGCCTCCGTCCAGCCGGACTTTTCTTTATGTTACGATTATGATTTGTATAAATGAAATATTGTTTTCATGAATAAAACATTGAAATATTAAGAGAAATTAGCATTGTTTTAAATTTATTTTTTAGTTTGGACAAAAGCAAACATGAGTTTTTTCTTTTTAAGACACTCTGAAAGTTAACATTAAAAGTTTAAAATGCCATTTCTTCTGCTTATACATGAAGTCTACTTTGGTGAGCCATTCTTTTCCTTACTGACTACTGACGTTAATCGGATCCAAAACACTGCTGTGCAGCAGTAGACATTATGTAAAAATAACAAACAGAACCTAAAGAAAATCAAACTTTTTACCAATATGTTGCTATGGAGGCTTTCTAGATCACACAGGCCTGTTTAGTGTAATGTCAGCAGATAAACTTTACAGTTTATTCTACGGTTTCAGGAGATTCTCAGCCATAAATTCACAAGTTTGACCAAATTAAATGTAATTAATGCTAAATAAAAAGCATAAATTATTATTTTTTAATGATTTATTTCTAAAAATCGAGGGTAAAAGAGCCTGTTCGGTGTTTGAGCCTCAGTAGCATACAACAGCTTAGATTAATATGGTGATTTGATTGGATAGAAACTAGACCAATCAGAAGGCTGTTTGGTGGAACAAATATCACACACCAAATTATGAAGTTTTATTCTTAAAACTTGCAATTTAGAACATTTTGACCACAAAACTGAATTTTGCTTGCAATATGGTGGCACAAAAATCACTCCATACACAGTTGTGAGGAGTTTATGCAATCAACACAGATCAGCTGATTCTGACATAGAGAAAAGCAGCTGTGCTTTACTAATGCAAAGTGTTGCATATTGGTGCAACACTGCACCAATATGTAGGTTCTGTGTCAGAATCCTTTGGAGTTATGCTAATTGTGTAAATGGTTGCAGGGTTATGAAAGTTCACAGAGCATGCGTTATTTTGCTGTCGCCGCCAACAGCTCTGGTGTTAAAAGGTCACATCCAATTCTTGATAATCACACCCGCAGCTCTACTTTTATATTTGAATCCCAAAATTCACACCTGCAGTTTTCCATTTATAGCACAATGTTTACATCTACAGCAGCAGATCTATGTTTACATAAGAATTTAAAATTTAGATCTGAAGCTTCACATTCACGCCAGATTATTTCCAGACAAACGTGTCTTCATATTCACTCGAAAATCTCTACAAACAAAATCTCTACAGCTCCGCTGTCATTAGATTCTTAAAGAGAGGACGCATGTTGGCAGCTTTCTGGCAGCTAGCACCGTCTTAAAGGATCTTAAAACTTGATTCATTGCAGAATTACTGCAAAAAAAAGAGCTGACCATGGCATTGGAAAAAACAAGCGACAACCAAGACATCAGAAAAGAGCTACTCCCTAGCCCGCTTTCAGTGGAAGGGGTGTGGACTCCGAGCAAGCTCACTCATGATTGGTGACTGTAGTTACCCTGAAAACGTGACTCAGACCGACTTGGACCAATCACTGTTGACTGGTTTTAAAATGGTGGCAGAAATTACAACTCAGAGACCCTAACTCTAAAACCAGAAGGACAGATGTCAACCATACGGTAGAAGAAGGAATACCAACCTTGGACAAGTGACAGAATGTGGTCCTTTATATTTTACATATATATAACAATTATTAAATCAATTATTGAATATGATTAAAGTAATTGGTTTTGGTAATTGTTTTTTAATCATATCACTCCACTTGGTTTCCAGAAATGTGATATGTATTAATGATTTTCCTAATGAGAAATAATCTGCACGTATTTTTGTTACTTGATCTGTATATTTTATACTGATATCTGAAATAATGTTATGTCAATGGCAATTACTGTCGGAATCAATAGTTTGGGGCAAGGTCAGATGACTCAGATTATTGAAAATCTTTGAGATTGAAATCACATGGTTTTTGCAAACAATGACTGAGACCTGACAGTGTCATGGATTGTTCACAGCTTTTCCATAGGGGACGGTTCATACTATGAATTCTGCAGGGAGCCCAAACTTTTGCACACGCCATTATTTTGTTTTCTGTTATTTTGAAAAGGTAAATGATGGAAATGAAGCCTATTTTTTGTGACATATTAAAAGAATGTCTCATCTGTAAACTGATGTCCTGTCCTGAGATTTTTCAATCTTTCTTTGGATTCTTTATGCACAATAAGATAACATTTTACCTGGGGTGCCTCTTCATGTTTTTCAAATATGACATTAACAATTTTACAAAGTAAAAACCAAATAATTACGAGTATATTACAAAGGCTTAATTCATTTAATCTGTTCTGATAGTGAAAATGTGGATGGTTTATTAAGAAAATAATTTAGAAAGAAATTTCACAAAAATTGTGAATGCGCAATGCATTGTGGTCTATAGTCTCAGATCTAGTCAGCATTGATGCACACTGGTTTCTTGCAGAAACTTCTGCGAACTTTCTGGAGAACTTGATTTTGGACTTGTAGATTTGGACAGCACTACAAAATTTCGGATGCAAAATACAGTTCACTATCTAGTGAGTAGTGAAGGAATTTGGACACAACTTCTGTTTTGTCCCTTCTCTTCTCAGTTGTTTAGACAGAACCTTGAGGCCTTAAACAAATCTCATTTGCCATTTGTTACTGTTTTATTATGAAAAAGGTGTCACCAGTGCACTTTTGTGTGGTCCAATCATGATGTGAAATGTGATAGTGGAAGGCCGAAGGTCAAGCAAAGGGTGGATGAAGACTGGTATGACAGGATGGATACAAAAGAGGCAGAGGTGAATCTATACAGGTGAGGCAGAGAAGCACAGATGGAAGGATGTGCAGCAAGTTAGGATCATCAGTGATAGAGATGGAAATGTGTTGACAAGTTCTACAAGTGTGATGGAAAGATGGAAGGAGAACTTTGAAGAACCGATGAATGAAGAGAATGATAGAGAGTACAGGCCAGACAATTGGTCCTGACAACATGAATGTGGAGATATGAAAGAGTTTAGGAGAGGGGGCTGTAGAGTTTTCGACTGGACTGTTTGACAAGTTCTCAGACAGTAAGAAGATGTCTGAGGAATGGAGGAGAAATGATCTTTCCATTTTTAAGAACAGGGAGGGGTTCAGAAAACTACAGAGGAGTAAAAATGAAGCTAATGGAAAGAGGAGTGGAAGCTAGACTGAAGTCAGAACTGAACATTTGTGAAATACAGTTGGATTTCACCTGTGGAGAACCACAGGTCCAATATTTGCTTTGAGGATGTTTCTGAAAAACAGAGAAGATCATAAAGAGCTGCATTAAGTCTTTGTAGATCAAGAGAGTGTCTAAGAAGGAACTGTGATTTGTGATTTGGAAGTCTTGAGTGGTGGAGAAGACCAGTGGATGAGAGCTGGAAGACAATGGTGAGATGTGCTGTAGGTGTGACAGAGGAGTTTAAGGTGCAGGTGGGACTGCATCAAGGATCAGCTTTGAGTTCCTTCTTGTTTGATGTGCTGATGGACAGGTTGACAGATGAGGTTAGACAGGAATCTCTGTGGATCATGATGCTTGCAGATGACACCATGATCTGTAGTGAGAGCAGGGAACTGGTGGAGAAACATATACAGAGGTGGAAGTTTGCTCTTGCAGTGATGGAGGGAAGCTGCAGCAAGACAGAGCATCTGTGTGTGAACGAGAGGAACTGAAGTGGAATGGTGAGGTTACGGGGAACAGAGTTGAAGCAGGTGGAGGACTTTAAGTTCTTAGGGTCAACAGTCCAGAACAACAGAGAGTGTAGGAAAGAGGTGTAGAGGAAGGTTTCAGATGTGATGTGTGACATAGGAGTAATGAGGATGATAGGATCAGGAATGAATCCATCAGAGGATCAGATCTTGGTAAATTCTTTGGAGATAAATGGAGGGAACCAGATGGAGATGGTTTGGACATGTTGGGAGGAGGAACAGTGACGATGTTAGTTAAAGGATGCTGAGGTTTGAGATAACAGGAAAGAGGTCTAAAGGAGGAATGTCAAATTCCCTGCTTTGAGGGCCGGCCCCCTGCTGGTTTTCCAGAAATCCTGCTTCATCTGTTGCCGATTGCCAGGATCAGGAGTGTTTGACAAGGAGCTTCCATGGCAAATTGGTAGGAAAAGATGAGGGACACCAGCCCTTGAGGCCAGGAGTTTGACACTCCTGGTGTAAAGGAAAACCAAAGAGGAGATTCATGGAGGTAAAGAAAGTGGTTGATGTGAGAAAAGAGGATGAAGAGGATGGGATAGATGGAAGCAAATGATTTGCTGTGGCGATTAATGGCAATTTGGTATCTCAGTTTGTTGACTGTCCACATACTGAAATTTCATTCAGATGTGAAAATGTCAGAAAATATCTCTGGAAATCAGGAAAAGTTGTAAATTTTCATTTATGCTTATGAATTTCAATGAATTTCATTTTTGTCTATTCTGCTATTAAAACGGATTTTGTCATTTCCAGGTGTGTTGCCAGGGCAACAACTAACCAATGATGTCCTTGTGAGAGTGGGCGGGGCTACGTGGTACTGAGGCAGTAAGGAGGAGGAGTCTCAGCCCTTAGCCCCTCCCTAACACTATCTTGCCCCACGGACACTCAAACATCCTCGGGGCCTCTGTCCCTCATTTTTCCCCCTCCCCCTCCCCCCGCCCCCACCTGTCCTCTTGTTCTTTCACCCATCGCCCCCCTCCTCCTCTGCCACCATGCTGTGGTTGTACTGTTGGTGGAGAGTCTGAGGAAGCAGACTCTGGAAGGCGACGCTGCTCAGCCGAGGGACATTTCCCTGGTAAATATCACACCTTCTTACAGCTTTGCCTTCTCACCTGCAGCTTAACCTTTACACCTTAAACTTCAACTTCACATTTGCAGCTTCACCTTTACACCTGAATCCTCACATTCACACCTGCAGCTCTACCTTCACACCTGCAGCTCTACCTTCACACCTGCAGCT
>BSAI01000201.1:1267484-1288289 GCA_036245035.1 Adrianichthys oophorus | reverse complement strand
CACACACACGTACACACACACGTGCACACACACGTACACACACACACACGTATGTTCCTGTCTTTGGGAGGATCATCACCCACATACCACATTCTCTCACCAGTGACACCCACCCTCCCCAAAGCCCCATTTTGATCAAACTCTGAAAGCTGCTCCTACTTGCAGAAGAAGTGCTTTAGTTCCTCAAACATCCTCATGTTTACTGCTTGTGTTCCTACAGTTCTGCCTGATTTTAATTACATCAACTCAGACAAACAAGATCTTCATCAGGAACCTTGCTGCTACAGATTTACTGACTTCATTCAGATTACAGACTATTCAGATTTCGACAAAAGGATTTATTAAAATGTTAGACTTCATTCAGTTATAGACCTTTTTTCAGATAATAAAATCCAGTCAGACTTTATTTAGAATACAGACATTTGTCGTAACACAGACTTTATTCAGATTATAGTATTCAGATTAGAAATTTTATTCAGATAATAGATTTATAGACTATAATCAGATGTTAAAGATTATTGAGATTATAGACCATTCAAAATGCAGAAATTATTTAGACTTCACTCAAATTAAAATATTTCATTCAGCTGGACTTCATTCTGAATACAGGTTTTTTTCAGGTCCTGTATTTTATTAAGATCTTGGATTTCATTCAAAATACAGATTTTTAAAACATTAATTTTGGTCCAAATAGAGTTTATTAAGAACACTGTTTCTGTTTCTGCCTGCAAGTAATCTTTGTTGTGTCTTTCATCCTCACTTCTTGAATCCAACACCCCATCTTTCCCCTTTTCAGAAGGAAAAGAACTTTTGTTCTCAATGTAATGGCACAGATATCACTTCATAAAAACAATGGTCATATCAGATGCAGAAATGCCAGTTTGCTCACGTGCCTCAAATGGACAATCTTTGAATGAGTGGATAGAACACCGCCAGCATAATATAAGCAGGACTCCTCTTCCTAAAAAAAAAAAAAAAAAGTAAGTCAAAACATGTTTCCTTCATAATTTATGCATGAATCATGTCAATATACAATTATTGTTGTGTATGTGTGCGTGTCAAATCTACTTTAATACACTCAGGCTTTCATTGACTATTTACTACCCTTGGAACTATTATCCTTTATCTATATGTTTGTATTAGTGTACAATTTTTTGGGGATATTTTTGTACTGAACCTAACATATACAGTAATTGAACAGTTTCAGTCTATAAACGAACTATATGTAGACTGCCCTATTTTATAGACTTTTTAAAAGAATACTGGGTCCTACTCCAATGCAGTGTGGGGGATTAGCTCAGATGGTAGAGCGCTCGCTTAGCATGCGAGAGGTAGCGGGATCGATGCCCGCATCCTCCAAGCTTTTCTAAATAATTTATGGAGCGCTTAACAGAAGTATGCAAGGCTAAATCAGAGTCTACTGATTTTCTAAACAATGACAGCCAAAAAAAATCAGAAGTTTATAAATTCATGATATTAATTTGGAAAATTTCAAATCCAATTATGATCAAAGGAAATTCTTGTTTTCCATGAAAATTCATCTTCCTGGAGTTCCAAAATGGAGTGTTATTTCTGGCGGTTTTCTCCGTTTCCTTTTTTTTTTTTAATCGAAAAAAAAAACAAAAATCCGATCGACTTTGACCACAAGGAGGCGCTGTTTTCATTCAAAGTGACAATGCCATTGAATGGCACTGCTGTCCTCTACTCAAGTGAGAACTGACATGTTTTTGGATGTTTGCTGTATGACTCTGCTGTTTGTGCTGCAGATCCTGACTTACTTCAGCATCTCCACCTTAAAGGTTCTGTCACCTATCCACTGAAACAGAGACATAGCCACATTTGAGGAATCTTTATTGTACCCTCAGGGGGATCACACCGCTCTCAACACTTCCAGAACAGAAATAATCATTTTTGGAGAATGACAGGATGTCTGTGAGTTCTGATCCAAAGCCTGTGCTTTTCTTTTTCTCACAGGCAGTATTTGGCAATGTGTGCCGCTTCGATCACAGTGTGGCGCTGTTGCCCAGCAGCTGGTACAAAGAGGATGGGAGCCTGAGATGTGGGCAGTGGAGAGCAGTCTTCATGGAGCCCGTACGCGTGCTGACTCAGCAGCAGCTGGAGTTGCACGTTTTCTTGGCTTACGTCTTCTTTGTCTTTCCTCAGAGCGTCCCGCTGCAGCAGAGCTTCGCTGAAACGCCGCTGCAGGTCCAGATCATCCTCAGAGCCCTGCAGAACGAGCCAGGTGAGAGCAGCACGCTGACCCGAAGGATCATCAGGAAGACCATGGAAAAATGTGCTGCATAAAAATGCTTTATAATGCAGGGATGCTCTACCGGTGGGGAGGTCACCACAGGGTGTTGACGTGAGCTCAGGAGAGGTTCAGAGGAGATTTAAAAGTTCTTCTGATATTATTATGTTCTGATGTTTCTTGTTTCCCTCAATTATTGGTCAATAATCCAAAGTTTCAGCATAACTTAGCAGGAAATAAAAAAGGGCCGGACATAGAGCCGGGCGTGTCTGCTGTTTGGTTGAAGCAAATATTTGGTTTACAGTTATAGTTTGGGTGGGTGTGATTGTTTTCCTGGAAGTATAAGCCCAGCTCAATTTCCTGTCCTGCTCCTTACCTGTGTGTGCGCCTCAGGGGGGAGGTGTAAAGGGGCAAACAGTTGTGGTAAAACTTCATGCTGGAGCTTCAACTTGAAGCCCATCTTAGCGGCTCGCAGCACCTTCTCTCCCTGAAACAGCAGGGACAGGGATGAGTGAGGAGCATGGTGGATTTGGTGGCAGGCGCACGGGTGTGCAGCGCTTCACCTGGGTGATGGTGGCCTGTAGTTTGTCAGCGGCAGCATCCCCCTGCACTGCAAGCTGGGTGAACTGCTTCTTTGTTTCTAGGCGACCCAATGCCGCCTGACCCTGGGCCTGGTAAAACCTGAGATTCATCTCGTTCCTGCAGGTGGTCAGGTTCTCCTCCATAAACTCCTTCTCCCACTCACAGACTCTCACTCTGTCTCTCAGCTGCTCAGCCTTATTCTGGAGGAGAAACACAGACTAGGTTTGAACAGGATGAGAACTGACCCCCGCCCCACAACCATGCTGGGTTTTTACAGACCCACTCCAGTGGGAATGATGTTTTGGTGTTTTTAAACATGTTCTTGTGGCATTTTTCCATGATGGAAGACATATACGTGTAAAGAAAATTAAGAGTAAAACTGCATTTCTGAGTATTTCTTCATCCAAATCGTTGTGAATCAGATGAAAAAATGCTGATGAAAAAAGATTACAAGTGAGATATGGAACCTGCGATGGGGGGGCCACAAGCTCCCTGCTCCACTCCAATCTGCTGCATCCACTTGTAGACAACTGGATCCATGTGTGTCTTTGTTTTCTTTGTCTGAGTTGCATCTGGGTTTAAAACGGCACAGCTGGATTGCCTCAATATTGCTCGCCATTTTTGTTGCACCAGTAATCTTAGCTTGGGGTTGTGACGTGCTGTAGGGTAGCAGGACAGCGTGTAAACAGATGGATGATGGGAAATGTGGGCATTGCTACACCGCACCAACAGTCCAGTCCACAACTCATAGGTGAATCTCTAATGAACTCCTGCTGCTCTGCAGAAAACAACACAGGTGTTTTGATTTGATCTAAAAACGGTAAAACCACTGGGAAAACTTTGACAAAAGATAAAAAGATGATTGGAGTGAATGAAGAACATGATTGCCCCCGAGCTGAGGTGAGGTGACTTGAGGTGAGGTTGGTTTTCATGTTTTCAGGTGGAGACGAGTGCGTGCTTCGCTCTATTGATGGGAAGATGGGATCAAGAAAACTTCTGGTTAACCCTGGGACAGGGTGGCCGCAAGATCTGGGTGTGTGTGTGTTTATCCACTACAGGTACAGGACCTTGGGGGTCTGGTGGGTTGGAGGCTGGGAAATCTCCCTCCTTTTACATTCCATCATCCACCTCAGTAGAGCATAACACTCACCTGAGCACAGGTGTCAGCTCACCTTTCACCTAATAGTATTTGTGGCAGAATGAAATGCTTCACGTATGTGTTTGTATTCATGTGTGTGAGCTGTAGTTGTATTGAGTACGTGTTGACATGTCTGTACGTGAAGATTTTTGGAGCCAACAAGTGTGTTTGTAACATTTGTGTGTGGACAAGCCCCGCCCCTTTTAGACTAACATCTACACCTGACAGCAATGAAGATAAACCTCCAGCAACTTGTTTTTTAGGATTCTTAACGCCCCCCTTCTGTAATCATCCTACAACTTGCTTAACCCCTTTCTTTTGTGCACTTACCCCCCATCTCTAACATCCCTCTCTCCTTCCCTTTTCTTCTTTTCCATTTGGTCCAACAAGAAAAGTATACAAACATAATTAATATACATTTTGTAATTATAAACTACGAAAGGGGTTTTTACAAAAATGCACCTTGTGTATCCAAAGATTCATGACCCCTGATTGTAACAAAAAATCTGTTTAACAGAAGAGGCCTTCAGCTCTGATCTGTTTGCTCAGCTTTTGGACATGACAAGAAAGAAAAAAACAACCTCTGAATGACTTAGATGTAACGAACAAAATGTTTGCTTTACAAGATTAGGACATTCCCATGAAAATATCTGAGATGAACGTATAGATAGACTTTCAGAGCTGTGTATGGGGCGTGTGCAGGAGGTGTGTGGTTGGGATGTGTATTTGTGCGCTGTGATGATTCCTCTGGGATACAGTTATCATAACAAACCGGTCCCTTGAAGATTTTTTGTGGATTCATGATTGCTCATGGGAATGTCTGGAGTACAGGAAGAGACGCTTTGCGGCAGCTTTGGACAAGAACTGTGACCTAAGATGTTCATGTCCATTAAAGCTAATAAGAGTTCAACCTTAAAATACACGTGTGCCTGACATTAACAGGTCCTTCTGCTCAGTCTCCTTGGTGTTAACCTGCATCTGTACCTTCAGTCTCAACGTGATCTTCAGTTGCTGGGTGACGTAATCCAGCCGAAGAGCAAGCTCCTCCTCCTTCTTCTTCACATTGTTGATGTTTTGCTGCAAAGATCTCAGGATGGTGGAGATGCTCTCGTGCAGGCTGTCTCCTAACCCCAATTCAATGTTCTGTCCACAGAAACAATGACATGCTGGAGAAAGACGAACCTTTGAGAATCAATCAGGCAGCAAAGAATCAGATACCTTTGGGTCAGAGAAGCTGGAGAACCAGTTCTCTCTGTCTGTGGATATCTTCTTTATCTCTTGCATGATGTCTTTGTGGTGCTGATCTGCAGACAACACTTTGCTCTGGAGTTTGTCCCGCTGCTCCTCAGACCGCACAAACATGTGTTGCCTGCAAACATCATCTGCATGTCAAATATGCGACTAAGATGTGGGCACCCCCATCAGGTCAGACGCTGAACAAGACTGAGAGGCTTGATCAGCAGGTGGCTCTGTAGGCTTTCTTCCACAAAAATGCATTATGAACTGGAAACTCACATTTCAGGAAGGAACAACCTTGAGTTTGGTGCAGAGGCTAAATGGGTTCAAGGACTTACTTCTCAAAGCTGCACGAGGAGGTCAGATCTTGCAGGCTTCCGCCCCAATGCTGGTGCAGAAAACTCATTCGCTTGAGGTCCTGAGCCAGAAGGTGGTCCAGGTGCTGCAGGTGGCTGGCCTGCACATGTGCAGCCTGATGCTCCGCCCCCTGCAGGTCCCCCACCAGTTTCTGCAACTCAAGTGCACTTATAGTCAACTTGCCAACACCGGTAGGAGCTGAGGAACTGTGAAAACATTTACCTCAATGACAAAGTTTAGTTCATCCACCTCCCTCTGAAACGTCTGCTGGAATACTATGATGTTCCCTCGCAACTCAGCAACCCGAGCCTGACGCAGGATGGACCTCCAGCGGTCGGTCACCTTCAGCAGATTCACCGCTGTGTTCCTCTGTTCCTTCTGCAGCTTGTCCTGCATTACACAGATGAGGAGATTTCTGAAAGCAATAAAGCTTCTGAAAAATTCTGACAGCAGTAAATCATCTAAAAGCAGTAAATCGGTGACAAAGGGCAGCCCTGCCGGAGTCCAACACGCACTGGGAACAGGTCTGACTTACTGCCGGCTATGTGGACCATGCTCTTGCTCTGGTCATACAGAGACCGGACAGCCCTGAGTAAGGCTCCCCGGACCCCATACTCCCACAGCACCCTCCACAGGACACCTCGGGTTACATGGTTGAACGCCTTCTCCAAATCCACAAAACACATATGAACAGGATGAGTGAACTCCCACGAACCCTCCAGCACCCTGGACAGGGTGTAGAGCTGATCCACAGTTCCACGACCAGGGCGGAAACCGCATTGTTGTTCTTGGATCTGAGGTTCGACTATCGGCCAGACTCTACTCTTCAGTACCCTGGCATAGACTTTCCCAGGGAGGCTGAGGAGTGTGATTCCCCGGTGGTTGGACCACACCCTCCAGTACCCCTTCTTGAAAAGGGGAACCACCACCCCTGTCTGCCAGTCCAGCAGTACTGTTCCTGTCTGCCATGTGATGCTGCAGAGACATGTTAACCAAGACACTCCTACAGCATCCAGAGACTTGAGGTACTCAGGGCGGACCTCATCCACTCCCGGTGCCTTGCCACAGAGGAGCTTGTTAACTACCTCTGTGACTTCAGCTTGGGTAATGGACAGCCCCACCCCAAGCCTCTCAGCCTCTGCTTCTTCACGAGAAGGGGTGTCAGCAGGATTAAAGAGATCCTCAAAGTATTCCTTCCATTGTCCAACAATGTCCCCAGTCGAAGTCAGCAGCTCCCCACCTGCACTGAAGACTGCGCCTGCAGAAAACTGCTTCCCCTTTCTGAGGCGCCGGACAGTTTGCCAAAACCTCTTCGAGGCCAACCAATAATCCTTCATGGTCTCACCAAACTCCTCCCAGTTTTTGCCTCCCCGACAGCCTTAGCCGCAGCTCGCTTAGACTGCCTATACCTGTCAGCTGCCTCTGGAGTCCCACAAGCCATCTAGGCCCGATAGTATGGAAGCAATTGTGACTGATAATTCAAAATAAAAGCCTATACCGGAAATGCTTTTTCATTTTCCCAAATCTAATTTTGTTCCCCGACTTTTTTTTTTTTTTCAAGTTTCGGTTTTGAAATTGTGGTTGTGAATTCCTAAATGCAATCTTGTTTCTATGGAAGCATTTGTGACTCATAATTCAAACTAAAAACCTATACCGGAAATGCTTTTCCATTTTCAAAATACAGCTGCCTCCGTTGACTCAAAAATAAATTGACAACTCAGTCTGCCAAATGGCTTTTTCTTTTTCTTCTTCAACACCGCTCATTCTGTCACTTAATTAAAATGACAAAGAAAAGGACATTTGACATTTCATTTTCAAAACGTTCTTTAGCAAATGTGTACCAAAATTCAATCAGAAATATCTAATTTGAAAATTTAAATGGATTACAGAAATGCTTTTTCATTTTTACAATGTAACTGCATCAACTGACTCATAAATAAAATTAAAAATCAATCTTCCAAAATGCTTTTCATTTTCTACTTCAGCACCGCTCATTCTGTAATGTAATGAAAGCGATAATGCAAAGCGGATTGCTTTTTCGTTTTCAAATTCACTTCCAGCTGGCAGTTCCGGGGGGGGGGCAGAGTGACACCAGAAAAGGATGTGATGCCCCCTCCTCTGAACACGTCACTGAGAAAGGCCTGGAACACGGAGGGAGCGTTACAGAGACTGAAAGGCATCACCAAGTAGTCGTAATGGCCAGTTGTGGTTGAAAAGGATGTCTTCCACTCGTCCCCCTCATGGATATGAATGAGCTTATAGGCACTACACAGATCCAACTTTGTGAAGTATTTGGTCTGGCGTAGCTGCTCCAGAGCTGGAGGAACCAACAGTATAGGATACCGGTACTTGATGGTGCTCTCATTAAAATTGCGTTAGTCAATGCAGGGGCTTAGCCCATCATCCTTCTTTTTAATAAAGAAAAATCTGGCGGAGGTGGGTGACATGGAAGGTCGAATAAATCCATTTTGAAGTTCTTCCTGGACATAAGCCTGCATGGCTTCAGTCTCTGGTTGCGACAATGGGAGCACCCTTCCTCTAGCTGGGACGGCTCCAGGCAGGAGGTCAATGGCAGAGTCTTACACCCGGTGAGGAGGTAGGCACGTGGCACGTTGCTTATTGAAAGTCTCCTCTAAATCACCGTACTGAGAAGGCAAAGAGTCATAACGGGTAGCCGAATTGTCCGTAGTGATCTCAGTAGCAGCTAGCTGGTACTGCCATGGTTCAGTTGAAGCTTCAGATGGTTTCAGGTGGTGACGTTGGTGACAGGCCGGTGACAGGCCGGTGACTCAAACATGAGGGTTTTGGTGGACCCATATGATGGTGGGGACGTGGGTCTCAAGCCATGGAAGTCCCAGGATGAGGGAATAGCGAGGAGAGTCAATGGTAAAGAAAAGGATGAGTTCTTGATGTTGGTGCTGGATGTCGAGTTGGAGATCCGGAGTGAAGAACTTGATCTGACCTGAGCCCATGGGGATGACCATCTAGAGCAGAGACTGCGACCGGTGACTCGCAGGGCAGCAGGGGAATAGAATTAGCTTGTGCAAAAGCCAAATCAATGAAATTTCCTGCAGCACCCAAATCTATAATAGCAGTGGTCATAATGAGCCTATTTGCTTGCCGTAGGGCGATCGGTACTTCAAAAGTAGGAGAAGTGTCACTCACCGGCACCAGAATGGTGGCCAGAATGACCGCAGTAGAGGAAAAGGTTCTTGCGCATGCGTCTGCTTCTCTCTTCTGGTGTCAGGCCCGTAGATCCCAGCTGCACAGCTTCTCCGGAAGTGCCGTGCTCATGGCGAGAGCGTGCCAATGTGAAGGTAAACGACTCGGTTCTGGAGTCTTTAAAGTTCAGAGTCTGTAACAGATTGTCTAAGCAGATAGTGACCGCGTTAAGCTGATCCAGAGCCATGTTCTCGTCACGACAGGCAATGTCTCGTTGGAGTTCCTCGATAAGTACTCTGCGGAAGACCGTCTTGAGAGCGGCTAAAGACCAGTCCGTCTCCAAGGCCTCACCCGTGAGTAGAGAACACAGAAGAGAGACCATGGCTTTCTCTGTAGGATACAGATGAGGTTGCTGGTGGAGGAAAAGCTGGCACTGCATCAGGAAGCCATTGCATTGTTTGGGTTTCCCCGTGAATTTGTCCGGCAGAGAGAGACGTGGAGCGGACGTAGCATTGCTTGCAGTGGAAGAAGGAACTGCTGGCAAAGGTGGCTTGGATTGAAGTGGCGTACGAGATGCTGGAGATGTCGTTGGGTTTGGTGACAAACGCTCCATGATGGTGTCAGTGGCGAGTGTCAGACAATGGAGTTGTCGACCATGATCATTCAACAAAGCTGTGAGACCCGCTGGATTGGAAGGAGCGGGTACATCTGCTGCTGGATATGAATGTGGGGAAGTATTCCATAATGGAGACGCAGAGGCGTGTGGATCCATGTGCAGTCAGGTAAATTTTAATAACAACCAAAAAACATACAAGGCCAAAACAGGACGTTGTCAAAAGCCAGGCAGGAGTCAAAGGCATGTAGCAAAACAGGGAGTCGAAGACAGGCACAAAGGTCAAAACACAAGGAGGCAATAAATAGAGGGAAACGCTCAGTAATGCTAGCAACACCAAACAATTCACAAGGAGCAAAGTATAACCAGGGCATATAAATATGGTGAGGTTGATGAGGGTGATGAAAGATAGCTGGTGGAGACGTGGGGGAATCAGTACTCAGGAGACAGCTCCCTGTGGAGCTGGAAGTCCGAGCCCTGACAATAAGCAGTAAATCGTCTGAAAACAGCAAAGTTTCTTAAAACATTTGGATGTGATAATGTTTTTGAAAATATTAAAGCTTTTGAGAGCAGTGAAGCTGTGTTCACATTGAACTTGATTCACACAGCAGAGGTGGCCAGTTTTAACCTTAGGTCAATGATACAGACGCAATCTGAGGTCCTGCAGTGCGATTTGAGCGACGGGCGCAGTGTTCTAGCAGCAGAGCTATTTGAACAGCGTGATTTGGGTTGAAACATTTAAACTTTGGTGAAGTCGTCACCAATCAGGGACTCAACTCTGGGTACAGGGCGTTTTTAGTGACAGCAGGTAGAAAGCACATTCAATATGGTGAATCAGTCCGATAGTTTTCCTCCTGAGCTTCCATCCATTTTCTTAACCCCTTGTATCCCTTTCTGGGCAACAGGGTTTCCGGAGACCATCCTGGCTACTGTTGGGTGAAGGCGGATACATCCTAGACATTCTGTCACAGGACCCATGGAGCTGGAGCAATCACAACTGCTATGCTGACCCCAGCGAGGCGAGCTGGCGGCCAGGTAGACAGCAGCCGCAGCATTAGCGAGGGTGTCTGCTCGGCCTCCTAAACTTCATAATATATTTCTTATTTTCATCAAGACAATTAAAAAAAGGTCCCCTGATTTTATTCTTGTTTTATTTTTGCCCTCTTAGGATAATGCGGCAAGCCTTCAAATTGGGTCAGAGAGAGACAGAAACACAGCAAAAGTGGCTGTCCAGACGCAGCTGGAGTGAAGCTCACTGGACCAGGACAATCTCTGAATGATGTCATCAAACCCAGACATAGAGACATGATTACCAATGTTTTTGTAGAGCTCTTTAAAATAAGTAAATCTGATCTCTAAGCATCCTCCGTGTCTTTTATGCATTGTAAATGAGATAAACACAGACACTGCTTCATGTAGCATTTGGGCTAAAAACATTAGCTGGTAGCCCATCCCACACCCGGCTGGAGTGTATCACCAGAGTTGGAGATATTTGCTGTTTATGTAGATGTCTTGATCTTGATAACAGAATCAACCAAGAGCATGAAGGAGCTGAAGCTGGCTCTCCAGAAACGCTACAGAATGAAAGACATGGATGAGTTGTCCTATATCCTGGGCATTTCAGTTATTTGAGACAAAGAGAAGATTCTCAATGAGCACTGCTTTAATGAACTGCATCTTTCTTCACCAGAAGCAGTACATTGAAGCAATCCTCTGGAAATTTGGAATGGAAAATGCTAATCCTGTTGCAACTCCAGCAGATGTGAACGTCGCTTTAAAAGGAAAGGATGATATCAGTAAACCTATGGATGCAAGTACCTATCAGTCAATCCTAGGAAGTCTGCTGTTTGCTGCAGTGACCACACGACCAGATATAGCACCTGCAGTGAGTACTGTTTAAGTTCAATGCAAACCCAAACACTGCACATCTGATTGCAGTGAAAGGAATTCTTAAAATACTTGAGGGGTACAGTAAATCTTGCCTTCAAGTATGAGAGGTCAGAGTCGAGAAGCATGATCGGCTTTTCAGATGCTGATTGGGCCAGAGATCAAGATGATCATCATTCAACTACAGGCAATGTTTTCTGACTGAGTGGAGGAGCAGTGAGCTGGCTCAGCAGGAAACAAGCCACAGTGGCACTTTCAACGGCTGAAGAGGAATATGTTGGACTCAGTCAGGCAGCTCAAGAAGGTACTTGGTTGAGAAGACTATGGAAGGACCTGGGAATGGATGCTACACCTACAGTGATCCTGGAGGACAATCAAGGAGCCATTGCAATTGATAAGAATCCAGTGGATCATTCAACAACCAAGTACACAGACATTCTCTATCATTACATCCGTGAATGTGTGCAGAACAGACAAATCAAACTGCAACACTGTCCAACAGAAGAAATTAAGCCTTTACAAAACCTCTTAAAAGGCAGAAGTCTGAGTTTTGTTGGGAGAAATTGGACTTTCAACAATGTAGTTCTGTTGTAAATAAGGCACTGTTTTCGTTTATTACTGTGAGAAAATATTAAATGAACAAGAAAGGAAAACTTGGAAAAATATTTTTTTTGTTTTTTCTTTCTCAAAGGGGATTTAAGGTTTGTGAAGTAAAGAGCATGAGTCTCATTAATATATTTTAATGTGAAAGTGTCCTAATGTCATTGTAAAATTAAGTGGGAGTGTTGTATTGCCGAAATTTCACAATGAGTGTTGTTAGAGAGCACTATACTGCCACCTGCTTTTTGGATGTAGTTCCTGTTCTATGAATGAAAATAAAAGAGGTTACAACAGGTTATGGGCCCACGAAGTGGCTAATAAGCTAACACAGTTTTTAAGGAGGGGGCGGGGCTTTGAGCTCATTGGCTACCGGGACATTTCCCGTGGGGTGACAGAGAGGACTCCTCACTACACATTTTCGACACTTTTCTCAGACAGACATGAACACTTTAACACTTTTCTCTCTTGTTTAAGATGAAAAAATTAACTACCCAGCGAGACCGCAAAATGTGAATAGCGATATCACGAGGGAAAACCGTATGGTAGTGATAATGTTCTCCTAAAGCTTGGTACATCAGAGTGGGGTGGTACATGAACAGACACCGTTCCGGAGCAGAAAAGACGTCACATTCCCAATAACCTCTTTGGGAATCATGGGAATGTCCCGGTAGCCAATGAGCACAAAGCCCCGCCCCCACGTAAAAATAAGATCAGCTCGGCAGTGAAAACTTAAAAACTGAATGGACTCTGCACGGAGCTGTGTGACTTATTTCCGGTTTAAAATAAGACCGCTTTTTTATTTCCAGTTGTGGATCTAACTGTGTAACTGTATGCATCGACTTAGCAAATATGTGTACTATTCCTGGTTTTGTCTAATTTTGGTTATTTCTTACATGGCCAATGTTCTTCCCACGTATTTACGTGTGACCAGCAAAAATAGTGATGGAAATTCACGTTTGCCACACGTAATACGTGCAGCAAAGACGCACATTGCTGCTTATATTAAGTGCATCCAAGGCAGAATTTTGTTGTTTGCCGCACATTCTTAAAATTATACTTAAAGTTAAAGTCCCATTATCTGGCACACATCTAGGTGAGTGAAATTTGCCAACATGAATTTCCATCAGTTTCTGAGCTGGTCGTAAATACATGTGAATAACATCAGCCTTAGCAAATTACCATCAAAGTTTGCTATGCAGGATGACACAAACACAATAAATCCTTTTTGCTTTTTATTTAGGGGTGTTTTACTACAAAGATGAAAAATGCGCCTAACATAATTTATAATGACTCTGGGTAGCTCCAAAAGATATCTTTTAAACTCCAAATACTCCGCTATTTCCATTTAACAACATAACCAGAAATGATTGAGAGGTCAAGGGCCTAAGGCGGAAATAGCTCCGTGTATAGAGCCCATTGAAACTGAAAACTGGGAACCGAAACCAAAGAATGAGAGTAAAAAAATAAGTTAAAAATATAAATAAACATTTTTTAAAATTTGTTAACAGTTTTATGTTGTTTTTTTTATTCAAGTTTTAAATTTGCAATATTTTTTTTCAATTTTAAAAATTTCTTTCGAATTTACAATTTTATTTTCAAATTTTGAAAATGACTTCAAGTTTACAGTGTATACTTTCGAGTTTAAGGATGTTTTCAAATTTTCTAAAAAATTTGAAGCCAGAAAAAAGTTTGTCCCTTTTTAACCTCGGAGTTTAGGTAACAACAACCCAACTTGGGTTATTTTTTTCCTATGGAGATTTTAGTGAGCATCAGCAGGTCTGTCCCCGAGCTCCTCAGAGTTCCAGCTGGTTCCTGTGAGACCAACATGTCAAAGATGTCCTTTGGTTTTAAATCACAGAAAGACTTAAACGTCAGCAGAGCTGTTTCAAAGTCTCATCTCTGAGCAACAGGAAGTCAGTGCAAAGACCTGAGGACAGGACTGAGGGGCTCACACTTCCTGGTTTTCATCAGGACCCAACAGAAGCCTTAAGTCCAGACAGACCAGTAAAGTACTGGTCTGATTACTGTACTGAGTACTGATTGAAAGCTCTTTAGAAGTCGATGCCGTTTACCTTCAGGAATAGCGTCAGCATCTCCTCCTTCTTCTTGGATATTTCCTCCTCAGCCTGAGCTCTGTGCTGCACCTGCACCAAGCGCTCCTCTTCTGTACTCCCCAAACTTTTCTTTGCTTTCTTTGGCATGACACCTTTTCCACCTGTTTGGATTGAGAGTCACAGAAGCAACCCATTAAAAAGTCCTTTGTAAGGCGTGCCTGTAGAAGCAGAGCTGTGCTGAAGGTTAGATCTGAAGACCTGTCTCACCTCACCTCGACTTACTAAATTACCTTTGCAGGCTGTAGTCTACAGAATTAAAGCCTACAGGTCCGGACACACTGACGGCTGTACGTAACACACGAATAGCAGTTTGGTTCCTTTTCAAAGTCACACTGGATACACTGGAGAAGCGTCTGCTTATCTGACTAAACCTGTCAGTTCCAGGCATTTACTTGAAAGAGTCAAGAGTTATTTTAAAAATCAATTGGATCTTTTGAGTTCAGTTCCTTTGGGTTTGTCTCTTCTTTGAAAACATCCTGCCTGCAGGATCTTCTGATTCACCTATGGCATCGCAGGAACGAGTCTAGCTCCCAACTGCAGAGGTGCAAGACCAGGGGGACTGCTCATTGGATCCGTCTTTTTTTTAACTAAGCCTGAGTTTAAAAAACAATGTGTTGGTAATAAATCGATCTTTACTTGGAAAATGTTTATTGACTCATAGCTTCCCCAGTGGGCTGCACGGTGGTGGAGTGGTTAGCAACCTGAGACGGTTCTTTCAGGCACTGAAAAAACATTCTGATTTTTCCGCATTAGCATCAGCAAACAGATGTACGCTGAGCAGCAGGATCAGAGTTTCATTACAGGTACACTCTGACATGGAGGCACAAGCGTGAATGGAAACGCCAGCAGAAGTCATGTGACTTCATTTGGTACACGCCATTGACTCCATGTGAGAACTGGACAAAGTGAATGTGATGTCACCCCTAGAAGACAGCTTACTTCCAGCTCCAACCTAATAAAATCAATTCAGTCGCCATCGTTCCATGATACAGACATCCGAGTCGGTCTGAGTCAACGCCTCTAAGGCCACCACCTTCACCAATCAAAAGTTAGTTTGTTGGAAGGCCACACCCCTACCCCTGAAAGCAGGCTATATGAAATCTGTCAGCAGTTTTGAACGTTTGACGTAAAACCATCTACTTCTTCTGAAGCATCTGATTGGTCAATTAATAGCTTGAATAACTTGCAATAAAGAGAAAATGTGTAAAAAATCAAGAACATGTTAACCAAGGTATCAGAGCAAAGAATGGTTATTCTGACCAATAGAATGACTGAGTAATAACTGTTTATTTCTCTATTGAAGGCTTTGGGATTTTGACTTCATGGAACCAGCGGGTACTTCCTGTTTGGAACACCAGGGGAAGTTCTCCGATACAGTCAGTGGTACAGAACCAGACACATCAAGAGGGGAACCACTCAGTTGTTGCTGCTACTCCTTTGGAGAACACCAGAAATGTTGAAGCAGGTTCCCCAACTTCAGGAACAAAAGACAGCTTCTTCATCCTCTTTCTATCTGAGCATGAGCTTCATCTACTTTTCATCATCATCATCATCATCATCATCATAGGGTACCACTGAAAGCCGCTTCGTTGACGTCACGGCAGCGAACTCACCGGTTCTGCAGGCCCTTCTGGTTCCGGCCTCGGTTCGGGAAGAATAGGTTCCCCTTCAGCGCGGGAATCCACGGTCAGAGTCGAGCTTCACGCAGTGTTTGCACACCGTCTCCATAGCAACAGCTTCGGGGTTCCGCGGTCTTTAGTTCTGTAGCAGCGCGCATGCGCGTTCTCTGTATCTGCCGTGCCGGAGCGGAAGCGTGAGCTGGGTCTTACAGTCACCGGGTCTTTAGAAACAATTATCTCGTTTTTCCTTCTCAAATCCTTTAAATCTTTGAGCCAAGAAGTCCAGCCGCTGCTTTCTACAGAAATCACGCTGCTCTGCTCTGGAAAGTCTTCAAACATGAAACGTCTGCCTGTGACCAAAGCAGGGGCGGCTTCAGGAGTCCGTCTCTCCAGTAGCTTAGATGATCTTTTTATTATGTCATTAGGTTTTGGAGGCCCGAGCTGGCAGCCTGCCCATCCTACAGCAGCCCTCACCGGCTCTCCTGCAGCCGCGCAGGGGCCAGTTTAGAGAGCAATCAAGCTCCTCTGCGCTCTGCGTCATGGAGCGAGTTCAAAGATGGGCGGGGCTTTTCTTCTGGAGCTGCAGAGCATGATGATTTGAAACTTCTGAAACGACGTGAAACTTGCACCAGTTGACCAATCACAAAATTCAACTTTACTACTTTGTTTTAACCACTAGGGGGCAGCACACACAGTTTTATTTCAAATTGTCAAATATTTGGGAGTCAGCACTTTTAAAGACTCATTTGTACAGGTAAAAAGCCCAAAAACATGTATTTACTGTTTATCCTTTAAAAAAAGCCTCACACAAGCATTGGTAATCTCGTCTCATGTCTGGGTTCATGCGATCTTTCAGAGATTCTCCCGGTACACTCCTGCTGCAGGAGTGTACCGGGAGAATGACAGCCAGCTTCTGCTGTGTTTCTGTCTCTCTGTGACCCAGGTTAGTGGCGGACTTAGCAGCTTAGAGTCACCAGGCGAACGACAACATGGAGCCCTCTGCAGCGGTTGCATTTTTTTTTCTTTTTTTAATCCTTACCTAAACGTCAAATAACTTCTTCACTTTTAGACAGCATTGATGTCAAGAATCCAAATGTTTTGATAAGCACTTCAAAATAGAAATCATACTTAAATGTTATTTATTATGTTGTGTTATTAAAAGTTATTTATTTTATATACATTATTTTTACTTGGGAAAAAAGAGTAAATGAATGGATTGTGCTCATTTGTTAATCACTCAGGAGAATGAAACACTTTCACATGATCATTCTTATGCAATTTCAGTGATTTAAGGACAAAGTTAAATAATGATTGGTGTAAAATGTATTTTAGACATGTTTAATTAGGTTTTCCAAGTGTGTTGGGGGCCCCAGGCAATTGTCAACTTTTATTTAAAGACAAGTCCGCCCCTGACCCAATTTAAAGACTTACTGTTCCACATTAACCCAAGATGAAAAAAAATGAATACAAGAATAAAATGAGAAGTCCTTTCTTGTTCATTATTGTCTCAATGAAAATAAGAAAAATATAATACATTTCTGGAGACCCAAGCAGGCTGTCTCCTCAATGCTGCAGCTGCTCCTCTAGCTCTGCCAGCCGCTGAGTCGGGGTAACTGATCCTACGGGCTGATCAGGTCACTGAACACGTCATATGTCCAAAGATGAGTCCCTGTTTGGTAGATGTGAGGCGGCAACCTCACCAAAGTTCAAATATTTGAAGTCTGGCAGCCGTGCCGCTCAAATTGCACTGCTGCAGGACCAAAGATTGTGTTTGTACCATTGACTTAACATTGAAAACATCCACTCTTGACCATTGACTGTGGACAGCTAACAAATGGACAACTAAACAATGGGCAGCTCCTCTCCTCCCGTCTCGTCTTCCAAACAGGAAGTACCTGCTGGTTCCAACAGACAACAACAGACAGTTATTACTCAGTCATTTTATTTGTCAGAATAACTATTGTTGCTGTGATACAATTTTATTAACATCTTCTTTTTAATCCTATTTTTTAAAGATATTTTTTTCTTTTTTGCAAATTATTCAAGTTATAAACTGACCAATCAGATGCCTCAGTAAAAGGCCCCGCCTGGAACGTTTGCCAGCATTTCCCGAGCCGCTTTCAGTGGAAGGGGTGTGGACTTCCAACAAGCTCACTCATGATTGGTGACTGTAGTTCCCCTAAAAATGTGACTCAGACTGAATCAGACCAATCTTTGCCGTCTCGATTCAAAACAACGGCACATGTATCAGGAAGCAATGGAGACGAATTTGGCTTCATTTCACCGGAGCTGGAGGTAAGGCATTTTCTATGTGTGACATCACACCTCGTTTTGTCCATTGTTTTAACGGTTTAAACTTCATTCGGTGTGAATGCAGCTTTAGGCTTTTATATATCTGGGGTTGCTAAGGAGTTGCTTTGCCAAATCTTGCAGTTGCCATTGCAACTTCAGGCTACCTCCTGGCATCACCTCTGGATCAAAGCTTTTAATGTCAGAAATGTTCAGTGTCTGAAGTTCCGGCTCTCCATCCTCTTTCTTCCTGCAGCATCATTCCTGCTTCCAGATCTTGCTTCCTTCAAAACTGGTCATGTCCTGATTCACCTGAAGACTGTTAAAACCAGTGAGCTTTATAAATGAAGACAAGTGCGTTCATGCTCAAGAAATCCATTTGTAATCAACCGAACATCTTTCTTGGGGGATCTTGAAGAAGGAAAAAAGTTCAGCTGCCTGCTAAATGAGACTTTTTTCACCTGACTGCAGGTCAGAACACGTCTGACCTGCTGTGGATTCTTCTCATTCTCCTGCGGCATCAACGCCTGATTTAGAATAAAACCAATGAAAAGAAAACAATATGAGGAAGGACAGCTGTTCTCTAACAAAACACTGACTGCATTCCGCTTGTCATAACAAGTGAGATAGTCATTAAAATGATTAAGTTGGACCGATTGAGTTAAAACAAAAGAAGTCCAAAGTGAGTTGTGGCCAGGATTGAAAAAAAAACAGGAAGGAAAGCTAGTTCTATGTTTAAATGGGGCGGCCGTGGTGCAGTAGAAGGGTGGTCGGCCCCTGATCAGAAGATTGCAGGTTCAATTTCCGCCTTGCCCTTGCCTGTCCATGTGTCCTTGGGCAAGACACTTAACTCCATAATGCCTCTGGTGGAGCTGCCATCAATGTGGAAATGGAACTGTGACTGTAAAGCATTATGGTACTTCTAAGAAGTGCTATAGCATATGTATTTGGCTGTTACTGAATTGAATTTCTAATAAAATCTCAATTCCAGGTAGAAATAACGGATTTCAATGATTGTTACTATTATCAATTCAGTGTTGTTACATCTCTTAAATGCACACTTGTCCAATGGCCTTGAATCTACACTGTCTTTCAGATGGTTATGTAAAGTCACATAGCTTTTTTTTTTAAACTAAAACTGAAAAGTAGATTTTTTTTTCAGGATTTTGCATTATTAATCCTCACAGCAGCAGCAGTGGAACTGACGAACCTAGCAACATTTTGGACCGGATGGGAGATTTTGCCGAAGAGCCTGTCTGTGGAGATTGTTGGAAGCAGCTTTCCCACAGCCTCCACTTGCTATGAGATCTTGAAAATTACAGGTCATTACAAAGACTACACAACTTTCAGACGTGATCTCCTTGCCTGTATCGGGACATGTCACGCAGGATTTGGGCTCCTGTGAATTAGTTGTTTTGTGTTTTTGGAAAATACCTTTTGTTATATCAGGACGTTTGTTGTGGCATTGGATTTAACTTATTTTACTGCTTTTGTTAAATACGCTAAGTTCAAATGAATGTTTTCTGCTCTCAAATAAGCCACGGATGCAAAAATGTTAATTTCTCTTTTTTTAATTTTTTGATGACAACAGGGTTTTAAAGTAACAATGTGGTGCATAGACATTTTTTTTGTGTAAAGAATTTGCCCTCATGAGTGTTCACTTATAATGTTTTGGTTCATGACAAAGCTTTCTGGATACTGAAATAAAACAATAATAACCACTTAATTTGTTTGTCTAATTAATCTGTTTTAAAACTGTATCTCAGCTTTCCTCACTAGCCTCTTAACAGAAGGGTTTTTCTTCTGTGGGGACATTTTTTTCACAAAACTGAACAGCAGCAATGTAAACATCACAGCCAAAGGAGTCCGATTCAGCTCTTGGGTCAACTGCACTTTGTAAAGCTGCCATTTCTTCATTTGTCAGAGAACAGTTGATGTTTGGCAAAATGACATCTGAATGGTCTTGATGAGGAAGTCCACACTCTTCCCACTCAATATGTGGAATCTCCATGGAGATTCCCTTGAGTATGCAAGCCACAAAAATAAATTGTAAAGAGCAAACAAACCAACATCACAAACTATTCTATATATATTTGTATATACCTCCACGTTCTCTGGTTTGGGAATTGGATGACGTGCACTACCCATTACCCACAGCTGGTTATGTGTCATGTTACTCTCTGTTTTTAGAGGATGATTGTCCCAACCACTGGAGAAAGTGTCCAGGTCATCCTGTAGATGTGGCAAAAACACAGTGGCAGCAGAAGGCGTGTTGAACATTGGCAAAGCGGAGGAAACCCTCTTCCTCAAGTTGGTGGAGAACATTGTAGCATATGCTGGTCACAGCAACCCACAGATCTCTCCAAATCCGCTCAATCCTGGGACATTATGAAAACAGTAATTCAGTAAATAGTAAGAGCATGCCATTTTAAGTCTTTTGTGGGAAATTACAAAAATTGTGTTAAAAAATGAACACTTCAATATACAAATATGCACCATTTCACCAAAGAAAAAAAAGTTAGCATATGAACAAATATATAACAACAAAGACTGTCTAAATTCACAACAGACCAAAATAATTAAAGAGTGGTTCAGGCACCATAAAGCAATCATTTTTACAAATGAATTGACCATTGAAATGTCAAGACCTTAAACCCATACATGATTTTTTTGTGCTACTATTTGTTCAAACAAAAAACACTTAGTTCTTAAACACTTAAAGTTCTTAAAACAAACCGTTGGTTGTGAACACTTTTTCCAGATATGAAGCTGCTTCTTCCAGTGCCACGGACCGTAAACATAAGTTGTGCCACGTCTACGTTTACCCCTCCGTGATCAGCAAGTACACTAATATAAACAATTTCAAAATTATAGACTTTATTATATATGTAATGATGCTTAGAATACATTGGGTAAATGTCAAATTGGAATATTTCTGACCATTAGCTGCATCCCATTTT